>OY292406.1:5783653-5975969 GCA_958496205.1 Idaea biselata
TTATCAAATTTGGACTCATCCGTCCACAAGATATTTCTTAGAAAATCTGGGTCTTCCACATCAGCATTTAGCATAAATCTGCAAAAGTCCATTCTCCTCGCGGGGTCTCCTTCTTCAATAACGTGTACCGGCGTATAATGGTATGGGTATAGGCCAGCAGTGTGCACGGTAAACCACACTCTCCATTGCGAAAGTCCCAGATCACGGGCAACAATATTAGTGGAAGTAGTCGGATCCGCTCGAAAGCGTTGCACTATCTCATTGTCCTGTTCTTCGTCGTCAATTCGTGGTCTTCCCATGTCTGTATTTCGTCTCAAAACAGAGCCAGTTTCACGAAGTCTTCGATAAACTCTGTCAAAAACGGCCACATCCGGCACTCGACGACCGGGGTAGCGAGTTATGTATTCGTTGCAAGCTTGCGCAGACACACAATTGCAGTATCCGTAACAAATAAGCATATCAGCATATTCTTCAGGTGTGTAGGACGTCATCTTCAACACTTCCGTATCGCAGGTACAAATCAGAGTCCGGTTAACAAGCACAGTAGTCACAAATCAGAAGAAACAGTCCAGAATCACAGCCAAGTCGAGAAAAAGAGCAATACAATGTCACATCTACTATGTACGAAGCACAAAAGCAGACTGACTGACAACCAAAACAATACCCCTTGTTGTATTCACAGCCCTAACCGGTCTCTACACATTTTTTCTTTCATTCGCACCTACATAAATCGTCACTTGTCTCGCTCGCACGGTGCGTCTTAACTTGAAGGACAATAGGCGCGGTACCGTTAGAACTACTACTACTACTGGAGCGTCCCTTTTTTCCACGAAATGTAATACAATCCCTAGATTGTTATACGTCGTTAGATAGCTGATGAAACGTAAATATTTTAAAAAACATCTGCCGAACAATTGCCATATAGTTTTTTTTAGATATCCCTTAGAGAAAAATAAACTTTCTAATTTATTTTTTTATTTCTTAACTTTCACTTGTCTGCTACGGTCTATTCAATTAACTAATGTACTATTTTAATGATTGACGTCTTTAAGCATCTTATTACGCATGTCAAAATGCAATAATAATAATAATAAGACACACAAAATAAACAAAAATAAATTTAGTAGCTTAAATATCGGCAATTTTCAATGAAAAAATTAAAAGTCGAATATCTCAAAAAGGGTTAAGTTTAGGGTAGGGTGTTTCATAGTGAAATAAGTCAGAAATGATGGGTACTCCACGCCCTCAACGGATCTAGCACGACTTTTTCTGTAACCCTGTATATAGTATTAATATAGTATTGCGTTTGAAATAAGGCGCTTTAAAAAGAGTTATGTCATAATGGACCAGTCTACAAAAGAAATGACTCCCAGTAACTTGGTAAGTGGGTTATATGTATTAATAAGAAAAATATGATACGAATATATATTATTGCCGACGACAGGTCAAGTTTTATAACATTGGTATGAATGTAACACTTTCACGCTTATACTACTGAACCAGCTTGTATTTGATTGCAACCGGGGGCATTCACGGGGGACGACTAGAAATTTACCTTTACCAAGATTGACTAACGCACACGAGGATTGTGAGAGAGGAAAATTAGGTTAGGAGTACTCCTAACCTTATTTTCATATATTTTAGGCAATTTCAGATGATGAATACGAATCTCAGTCCATCTTAGCTCCACGTAAGATATTTGAAAAACGAAAACGCAAGAATTCAGAGGAAAACACAACAAGTGAGGGCGGAAATCACGTAATTTTTTAACCGACGGAATAGGAAGACTTGTTTTTGATTGAAGTAGTAGTTTCTGGTCAATCACTTTTTTGGTATTTTTTGTTCATTGTTTAATTTATTTCAATTTCAACTTAATATTTAAAATTATAAATAAACATAACACCGTTTCTCCGTCGATCATGCGCTGTGTTTTTGCAGAAGTATTGTGCCTTTAAAATATTTCTAAGAAAGCCCAGTGCAAGCTTAAGCACTTAAAAATAAAAAATAATATAAAAAAAAAAAACAGATAAAGAAGCTAGCAATAAATCATCGAATATGTCAATTGGTGGTCATCGGACAGGTATGCTTATGTGCTCCTGCCCACATAACATGAAGGCAGTAGCTTTTAGGTATATTATTAATCAGGTACCAGAAGAAAATCTTAAAAGTTGTTGGAAAGAAGTGTTGGAGGTTATAAATAAACACATTCCTTAATAAATTAATTAAAAATGATTGAAGCCTGATTAAAATAGGTATTAGCATAGATATAACAAGTGATATATGATTACATACCTACACAATTTGCGTTATGAATATTAAACTCTAATAAGCCTTATTAATAAATAAAGCGTAAGTCAGTCATAAATAAATAATAATAATAAAATAATAATAAGTCATAAATACACAATAACGACACATGACTCTGAAAATAGAAACGTTAGGATCAATATTCTGCAAACGGAACCCTTAAATGAAAAATGGTTTTAGAAAACCCTCAATATTTTTAAAAAGCTTTCTTATGGTACCCCACAGGATGGGATAGACGCGAACTAGTACTAAGCATCTTCGATTAGTACGTAAAAATATTTCTGGGCTGAGTTAAGAAACGGACAGGCTGACTCGCGGCTGACCAAGTTTTTTTCCCATAACTTTAAGTCCACTTCCTCACCATAATAGTTTCATCCTATGATTCGATATTATAATAGCGAAATATGACTCTGAAAATAGTAACATTTTAAAGATCAGTATTTCGCAAACGGAACCCTTAAATGAAAAATGGTTCTAGAAGACCCACAATATTTTTTGAAAAGCTTTCTTACGATATCCCACACGATGGGGTAGACGCGAATTTAAAAAATAACTCCATCTTACATGTACGGGAGCTACCCGACCAGAAACGTTTTTTTATTTTATTTTATATCTCAACTTTGATTGCGTAGTTATAACGTATATGTATGCGAAGTTACAGTTTCTCAGAATTAAGCGTTTAAGTTTTAGTATACCAATATAAAACTGGGCTGAGTAGGGGCGGGCCCAGGCTGACTCGAGGCTGACCGAGTTTTTTAAGCATAACTTTTAGTCTACTTTCTACCATATCAGTCCCGACTTGGTACTCGATGAGGTAGGGTTCCACCCTCGGTTGCTCCCCTAAAAACGGGCTAAGTTCAGACGGGCCCAGGCTGACTCGAGGCTGACCGACTTTTTTTAGGCATAACTTTTACTACTCTTTCCACCATATAAGTCTCCACTTGGTACTCGATGAGGTAAGATGACCAACTACAGGCTCCTAATCTATAAAGGTAAGCTAAAAATTATTAATAGGTAGATACCTAACCTAAGCTAACGCACGACGCACCGACCATCGCAAGAATGAATTTCGAAACGCCTAGCAATGCAATAAGGTAACCCAAAAGGAAAGTCTATCAAAGGGTTACCCCATCGATGAGGTTTCCGTAATAAAACGTAAGCCTTTCGCCTGGAAAACTCAATGATTGGGTTATCATATCAAAAGTGTTGTAGGTAGGTTACCCAATGAAGACGGTCACCTTATCCAGATGGTAAGCTGAGCGAAGGGGTTTGCGTTCGATAGAATTAACTCCAAAGCGGTGTTTTGCGGTCCCTGATTGGAACCTGTGATCTGTCTAACTTTGCCGCTGCGTAACAGGAGCTCAGCGGCTCGATTCTCGTAATTAATTACATACCAGTTTGATGTCAGACGCAGTGTAGACGCAATGCAGACACAACACAATTGCAAAGAAAACTCAAAATACACTCCCAAGTTGAGAGTGTATTTTGTATATTGAGAGTCTCAACTATCATACAAATACAACGAGAGTGTATCTTGTGTTTTCTTTGTTTGTATCTGCGTTGCGTCTGCACTGTCTCTGTCATCGAACTCGCATGTAATTATTTACGAGAATCGAGTCGCAGATTACCGCGCTGAAATTAAAATTTTGAGGTTATGTCCGCTTGAAAATCAGCTGCGTATAACGTACCTACTGCGTACAACGTACCAGCTGCGTACAACGTACCCGCTGCGTACAACGTACCCGCTGCGTACAACGTACCTGCTGCGTACAACGTACCTACTGCGTACAACGTACCTGCTGCGTACAACGTACCTGCTGCGCCTCATCCCGCTTGTGATGCTCCCGTTCCTTGTCCCGGTCCCGCAGACTGGTGGCGAGCGCGCGCTGCACCTCTCTCTCTCTCTCCTTGATGGAGGCCTGCGCGCGCGCCGCTCGCCGCGCCGCCTCCTCCGACTCCGAGCCGGACGCCGCTGCATCCGCCGCCTCCGCTTCATCCTCCGCTGCATCCTCCGCTGCTGATACTTTTTCTTGCTGTTATTTTTTAATAAAAAAAAGTCGCGAATTATTCAACTACTCGATCTTCGTGTGATCGTTATCATATTTTTGGAGATTCCTTACCTCGGTCAGTATTTATTTTTAATAACTCATTGTGTTTATGATTTTTTTTTTATCCGAGATTTTACCCGCGTACATCCCGATCCCGATTGAATCTTAATAATATTTATTACTCGCTGACGGGTGCTCTTTGTATAGCTACCGGTAATATTTGCCATATGCCCACTCTTTGCCATCTCAAGGATAGGCAACCTCAAGTTTATTTTTGAAGTCATATGCCCACTCTAGAATGTATGAGATGGCTTTGCCATCTCAAGGATAGGCGACCTCAAGTTTATTTTTGAAGTCATATGCCCACTCTTGAATGTATGGCGTGGCTTTGCCATCTCAAGGATAGGCAAGCTCAAGTTTATTTTTGAACTCATATGGTCACTCTTGAACGTATGGCGTGGCTTTGCCATCTCAAGGATACGCAAACTCAAGTTTATTTTTGAAGTCATTTGGCCACTCTTGAATGTATGGGGTGGCTTTGCCATCTCAAGGATAGGCAAACTCAAGATTACTTTTAAAGTCATATGCCCACTCTTAAATGTTAAGCCACCTATCGACTAGTCGCCCTAGTTAGCATTCATTTAAGCAGTTGTTCTACGTCATTTTTAAAGACCTTTGAAAATAAAATCTTAACTATAAAATGTATACTGTATTTATGAGTATATTTATTGCTCCTTTATTTGGAAACAGCAAAGCTCATTACGGTAAAACTCCGTACGTAGACAGCTGAATGCCTGGAATAACATAGGCTACTTTTTATCCCGATATTCCCACGGGATCGGGACTTACGCGGGTAAAAGTATAAAACAGTTTTTCACTTATTATTATATGTTTAAATGCTTAAGCCTGCACTGGGTTTTCATAGAAATATTTTAAAGGAACAATAGTTCTGCAAAAACACAACGCATGATCCCGCTCTCCGTCGATCTTGCGTTGTTTTTGCAGAAGTAATGTTCCTTTAAAATATTTCTAGTTTTTCTCTTGTTGCATACACCGGGTCGCAAAACGTGAGAGCGGTGAGTATTTCACTCTCTCTTTCTTACTCAAGGGTCTTACGGGTGGGCACAGTGCTGCGCATTATTACAATTGATAAGCTATTGGCATTATTACTATGATTATAACCGATCGATGTGCAGCGAGATAAAAATTGATCCACAGTACCTATACAATAATTGAGTAAAATAAAAATCCACAATAAATCGTTTATTCATAATTTTATCAAAACACAAAATATATCGAGTATGTAGAACTTAATTTTTAATTATTTACATACATAAAAACACAATTTAACATAATATATGTAATTCAACTAAAATACTAAAGTGACCCTCGGTTTCTCGAAATTTTTAACGACCGATAGACACTTTGGTACATGGCTCAGTGAAATTCTATATTTTTCATGGACAGTTAACTTTAACAATAATCCTCAGAATTTCATTGTGCCATCAATAAATATGCATTGCAACTATTTCATAGGAAAGTGTCAAACTTTGCCTGCAGTTTAACCACCGTTAAAGTTAACGGACATTAAACATTTCGAGATACTGTGAGTAAATTGGCATAAAATAAAACAGCGTTGAATAGGGTTACTGTAATCTCGTCCCAAAAAACGTAACATCAGCGGCTCGATTCTCGTAAATAATTATTACATACCGGTTCGATGACAGAGACAGTGCAGACCGATGACAGACGCAGTGCAGATACAACACTAATACAAAGAAAACTTAAAATAAACTTTCAACTACCAAACGAATACAATAAGAGTATTCGTGTGAAGTATTAGAGTGTAATTTGAGTTTCCTTTGTATTGGGTTGTGTCTGCGTTGCGTCTGCACTGCGTCTGTCATCAGTCTGGACTGTCTCTATCATCGAACTGGTATGTTATTATTTATGAGAATCGAGCCGCAAAAAGAATTGATCCTAAGACGACAGTTCACCTAATAGTTGGCGCTTCCACTCGACCGCCTCGAGTTTTTAAGTTTTTAAGAGGATAGTCTCCATTCTCTTTCTCCATACAAACGTAGTTTAAATTTTCCTCCTTGGATAAAGACATTAGAGCAAATATGTTTATGCCATAAAACTTATATCTGTCATGCATGACTATGCATCTACCTTTTTATTTTTTTCATTTCATTATTTTTTATTATTATTTTAATTAGAAAATAAAAAGGTAGATGCATTGTCATGACAGATAGGTTTTATGGCATAAACATATTTGCTCTAATTTCTTTATACAGGGAGGAAAATTTAAACTACGTTTGCATGGAGAAAGAGAATGGAGACGATCCTCTTAAGGCGTTTATACAGGGAGGAAAATTTAAACTACGTTTGCATGGAGAAAGAGAATGGAGACGATTCTCTTAAGGCGCCCTAAGGCCTCTAACTCTAGAGTTGGGCATTAATCAATTAATATTTTAATTATCGCAGTAATTGATAAAAAATAATTGCAATTAATATGTTAGTTGCATGTTGCAAGAAATATATTTAAATAAACTCACGTTAATTGCAAGATACAATTTAAAGAAATGCAACTAATATTTTAATTGTTTTTAGAAACAATTAAAACTAACAATGAATAATCATGTTTTCCGCAGTTCTTTCTTGTTGCCACTTATTTAGCCGCGAAACTTTCCGCACTCTTTGGACGTGTACCCTAAAAATCGAATTCGGAAAGTATCTGCCTGTCAGTGTTGGACAAAACTTAATTGTAAGGTACAATTAAAAATAACAATTGATTAATTGTAAAATATCAATTAACAATTGATTAACTGATAATTGTGATTTTTTAATTAACAATCAATCAATTGTTATTTTTAATTATACTTTGCAATTATTTTTTGCTCAACACTGCCTAACTTGACCTAACGACTGCTATCAGAGATAAAAATCGGGACCAACTGCTTAAGGGGTTAGTCTACCTACTCTTCTCTACATCCAAACGTAGTCGACTGTTTCCTCCCTGGATAAAGATATAAAAATATATATGTTTATGCCATAAGTCCTCTATCAGCCATGACCATACCGTTACGTTCAGATTTTTTTCACTTTCTAAATTTGATTTATATTCTAATTAGAAAATGAAAAAAACCCAAACTTAGGGGCATGGTCATGGCAGATATAGGTTTTATGGCATAAAGATATTATTTGCTCTAATGTACAACGAGTTTGTTAATTCAGATATATTTGACATCTTTGGCGACAGCATTGCGAGTGCGAGAAGGAAGTTGAGTAACGATTTCTTTATTAACGTTGACTAACGGCGAGTGTTGTTGTTAGTCTTTGTGTTTTTGGTTTAGCTTTTTAGTCTGTTAACTTTGATATTGTTAACGTCAGCGTTTTTTTGTGTATCGCACACAGCGTGTATATGTTTAAATATTATAGTTCTATTAGTAGATACATGTAAGTGGCCTGTTGTTTCTATTCTTTTATAAGTTATTTCTTAAGAGCTGTATGTATCTCGAATAATAAATAAATAAATAAATATAAATATTATCCAGAGAGAACAGTCGACTACGTTTGTATGGAGAAAGAGTAGGTAGACTGTCCTCTTAACGTGCCGCGCCGAAGCACGGAAGGGGTTTAGAAATAGACTTTATGCCACGCAAATTATCGGTCACCCATCTCAGTAAAAACCGCGCCAAGCGTTGCATAACCTGCACGACCATTCAAGATCAATATTCAATATAAGTATTGTTTGTCCATTGTCTAGTCACCGTAGCACAAGCTAAGTAGCTTACCATGGGGCTAGATGGCGCTGTGTGTTGTTGACAGAAATTATTATGTTATTATTATTGCACATGATTTTAAGACCCGGGTTTCCTCGCGATGTTTCTCTTCACCGTAAGAGCGGTGTAACCGCACCTAACTTTTTTGTAAATAAAAGTACAATGGTGCGAATCGGCCGGGATTTGAAACCACGACCCTCGGAATGAAAGCCGAGGTGTCTATCAGTAGACCACCACCGCTCTTCTGAGGTAAGACTATGCCTTTAGAGATGAGTTTAGAATAACCCCTTTAGATCTGACACATACAGTCGGAAATTTCCGAATTTTCACACCCAAAGCATTCATCAAAGGAAAATGTCGTTATGTAGGTACAGGAATTTTCTTTCGATGTATGCTGTGTGGATTGTGATTCGGAAATTTCCGACAATTTGTGGCAATTAGTACAGTAGTAAGTTGTGACATTAAAAACTTAACACTAATAACAACAAACGTACGACCTATAGCATAGTTTTTCACTCGCCGCACACACCGGGTCGTAAAACGTGGGAGCGGTGCAGAGAGTATTTCGCTGTCTTTCTCTCATTCATGGGTCTTATGGGCGGACTCAGTGCTGCGCATTATTGCCACCGATTTCCGATACCGATATTGCACATGCTCATCGTCTAACCTTACTAAGCTTTATGACCCGTGCGCAGCGAGAGAAAAAATGTACTATAAATTGATTTTACACATTACAGTTAATTTGCATTTTTTTATCAAGAGTGGGCGGTCTTATGACCTTATAATTCTTTGTCTTCCTAAAGTGTATTTTTTTCGACCACAAATTGTATTTTTTTTAAATATTTACACTCTATACTGATACTTAAGTTATTTTTATAAAACTTTCTTAGATCATAGTTTTTTTCCGGGCGTAGATCCATTCGCACCAAACCAGAGTTAATCTTAATCCTCGAGGTTTAAAAAACTGGAGGTCATCCGGATGGTAGATAATTGTGGTTTTGGAAATATTTTAGAGGAAAATTACCTTGCGGGTTCGAGCCTCACCGCAAGTGAATTTTCGAAGACGTATTCTTCATTCATATATTTTTAAAATATAGATTCTAGCAGTAGGTGAACTACTATACCTACTATACGAAATAATTGTTGTTTTTTTTAAATATATTCAGGCATTTTTTTAGAATTTTGCATGTCAAATAATAAAATACGGCATCTAATCAAAATATTTTGAAATATGATAAAAACATACTTGGTCATATCCCATTTTCCGTATTTTTATTTTTCATTTCCTAACTTCAACGTTTCAACAATGTTGCAATAGCCAAAGTCACACATCGCGAGAGAATAGCCTCCTCATGACCAAGAAAATTGTAACATAGTCGCAACAAGGACGAAAAAATTACGTAGACTCGGAAAAACTATACTAAAAAAAACGTGAGTTTTAAATAAGTTCAAAACTTTCCTTTCTTAAACTTAACTATACCTACACTTAAGTCTGCTGCTAGTAACCAATCCAGTCAGCAGCATTTAAGTCTGCTGACTGACTTTATACGAACAGCAAGACCGTCAGCAAATTAAAGTCTCGCTTAGAAACACTTCTAACGAGGGCTGTAAGGGATTTTAAAAATATCTACATTCATAAAAATAATAAAAATACTTTGCAGATATTGTATACTTGTCAGTTTTTAGGGTTCCGTACCCAAAGGGTAAAAACGGGACCCTATTACTGAGACTTCGCTGTCTGTCTGTCCGTCTGTCACCAGGCTGTATCTCATGAACCGTAATAGCTAGACGCTTGAAATTTTCACAGAAGATGTGTTTCGGTAGCCGCTAAACAAATACTAAAAACAAAATAAAACAAATATTTAAGAGGGGCTCCCAAAATCGTCAAGTACAATAATAGAATACGAAACCCTAAAACCGGTCAAGTGCGAGTCCAACTCGCGCGCCGAGGGTTCTGTACCATAATAAAAATGATTATTATAAATAGATAACCAATTATCATTTAGTGGCTGGTTGTTTAATTTAAGAGGAAAGGATACCTACTCGTTCTTCATATAATAAACGTTACGTACGTTACGTTACATACCAAACAACGTAGGGGTTATGGTCATATAGGTTTTATGGTATTTAATCATTATCTAGGGAGGAAACAGTCGACTACGTTGGAATGGAGAACGAGTAGGTATTCTTTCCTCTTAAAACATAATTGAATGCAATTACTTAAACATTGATAATGAATTAGACTATTTATGTACCTACTTAATTTATTTATGCATTCTTTTTACAATTTATTTGTATGTACAGGACCAAACATTATGTGTCAAATTTAAAAAAAAATACATTGTTGTATAAAAATCTAATTTTATGAAAGATTCTAACTTTTATATAGAGATTTTTATACAGGGTATTGGGCTGCAAGTAGCTGTTTCATAATTCCCAACATCCTGTATAGAACCTAAGCTGTTGCATTTTAACTTTTGCCAACATAGTAGAGGCTCTAAGAAGTAAGGGACTCGGTATACAAAGCGACGAGCCGCGCGGCCAGGGTGCTGTGGAGATTCAATAATTTATTTATTGAGACTAATTACACCTTTACATTTAGATATATCTTATAACCATTATGATACTATAACAAAATTTATATTATCAATAAGTATTCGTTTTTGCTGTACATTGTATATATAACCTACCTACTTTTGATTTTCAATCTACCTCTGGACCGCTCTGTGAATTTCGATGAAGATCACACGAAGATATCGAATATTAGAGCCAGTATCAATAATCGGTGCAAAACACAATAGGGTTAGTTCTATATGCGTCTAGGACTACCGAAAAATACTTAGCGTCGCGGGTGCGCAAGCGATATCTGTACACTGATTTTCAGTGCCCTGGCCGCGTGCCCTGACCGCTTTGTATATAAAGCCCCTAAGTGCCTTAAGGTCAACGTACGAACGAAATTCATGTGAAGATCGCGTCCGCCTAAAACCTTTATTCGACAAAAAATCTTAATAAATGTATTTCACGCACACAGACAATCATACAAAGCTTTACATAAAAACATATAGTGTGACGCTGTTTTACGAATGTGCCTTTTAAAAAATCGGATAGTTCCAATCCAATATATTTCACTTGATTTACGGCTGCCGTTTGTGAAGGTTGCGAATTCGATTCCCGCCACGTGAACTCGACTTTCCTTCAGTAAGGGACTTGATATATAAAGTGGCAGGACGCTGTGAAAATGAAACTTATGGTGCCTAAGAAACGTAACTGAACTGGGCGTCGCGGGCGCGCGATCCATTTCTGTACATGTTTACAGCGCCCTAAAATGGTATTTTTTTTACCGTCAGAAAACCCATTCGTATGCGAAAGGCTGATGAGTGCGCGGTCTCTCTTACGCATTTACACAACGAGCGAGAGCGAACCATACGGAACTCGAACTGTCGCATACGAATTTGATTTCAGTGGTTCAAAAATACGGCTCCTACCCGCGGCCGCTTTGTATAACAAGTCCCTTAGACTAGGGTTTTTCTCAATAACGGCGTGGGACGGAGCGCGTTTTGTTGAATGAAATTGAAACATCCTTAACGTTACGTTAAGGTCCTAATTAGCATGCAATTTAAGCGGCTGTCGCGAAGTAAAATCAGCTTCATATCTGCTTGAATTCCATGCAAATAAGAACCTTAACTACCGCTAAAAATGACGGCACCGCTATTGCAATTAAACCAAAGCTAATATCCGAGCGCGATAAGAACAAGATGCGACCTTTTGGGACCGAGAACCGCGCATTTACTCGGCAGCCGAAGCGTCGGCAAACTTGAGTTGACAAGGTTCCACCCTTAGATTACCTACATCAAAATTCGAACGTCGTTGTTAGAATACGCACCGTATTCTAACAACGACGACGTTCGAATTTTGATCCATCTTTTGTTAAAGGTGTGTGAGTAATGTTCCCAAACAGTTTGACGTTTGGAACTGGTGAAGCTCGTCCGTCAGAGACGAGTTTGAAATGCATCACTATCAGGCGACCACTCTCCTTCTAGTACTATTAGTACAAGTAAAAGAGACCAGTCCAGTTCCATGGTTCCATCCCATTCTGATCGCGCGCGGATATTTAGAGTACGTCTTGGGGCATGTCCGTAAAACATGAAACTACCCGCAAAAATCAAACGACAAAAAATAACTCGAATATTGAAAAAAAAATCGTCACAATTGTTCACACACTTCTGTCCGACCATCATTTTTTCCCAAAAACTAACAACAAACACTAATCTTTCTCGCTTTTCCTCTTCCGTTTCTTCTTCTCCAACTTCTCTTTCTTCTCCGGCGTTTTAAACTCTTCTTCTTCTTCTTTGACTTTCCGTTTTTTCGGTGGGGACTTTATAGGCGACTTCTGTAATGCTTTCTTTTCGGGTGTCTTTTTGCTCGAGCGAAGCTGCTTAGGGGAAAGAATTTCGTCGGAACTTGAAGAGTCGTCTTCTTCATCCACTTCGCTCAACTTCTCTAGAGCTTTTCGTTTCTTCTCTTCTTCTGGGATGCCTAGAATCTCCGCCCATTGGTCTGGGGGAGGTGTAGGCTGTTTCTTATCGTCTTCTTTCTGTTGAGCGGAGTTTTTTTTTTAGTTTTTCTTTTTTTTTTCAAGGGTTGGTTTATGCGGGGTTAGTCACAAAATAGACCGAATAGACGGTGCTGTCCTCAAAGATATTGTAGGGGTGTTAGTTCTAAATGACTACAAATGTGACAGGCTAATGATTGAGTAGATAAAAACCGCCAAGTCAGACGATGTTTTTTACTGGCATGGTGGACTGAATTGAGGATTAGCACCGTGTAAATGATCTATAAGTTAATGCCACTAAAGTTTTGAATTCATCCTGTGAGTTCGTTGAAAGTTAACGGCACTGGTCCCAGTCACTAGTTCCAGTCACTGGGCCCAGGGACTGTCCCCGTCTAAACCCACCTTAGAGGACAAACCTGCACCGGACACGAGAGTTACGCATTCGCATTTGATAACGGCCTTTTTTCAGTTCAAATGTTAATTACAATCGCTACAGCTTGTTAAAAGTTCAGAAGTGAGACGTGTAAATTGTTTTAAGTACTTAAATTGGGTAAATAACGCATGTTGACCGTTGGCAATACGAAGTCCGCCGGTTCAGCTGATTTTTACTAAAATGTAAGCATTATTAGATTAGTTTTATTAACTTCAAGATATTTCGATTAAATTGAACTATTTACCCAAACTGTAAAATTAATCAACTATTTACCTAAGTGAATCAACTATTTACCAAAGGGAATCAACTATTTACCATAGTGAAACAAATATTTATCAAAGTGAATCAACTATTTACTAAAGTAAATCAACTATTTACCAAAGTAAATCAACTATTTTTCAAAGTTCTCAAGTATTCACTAAGGTATATTAACTATTTACCAAAATGAATAAACTATTTACCAAATTGAATTAACTTTTCAATTATAAATGGCTTTTATCCTAATCTATTTGACTTCGGAATCATAGTATTTATCTTAATACAAAATTTAATCAAAATAAATGATTTAATATAGGTTATTCAAAGATTAAGATGATAGATAGTTACTTATCCAAATTAATAGATAATAAGTAATTTTTTTCCGTTCGATATTTGTCACATCGTCTACAAATTCTGAAAGATATTAATCAAAATGAATATTTACAAAAATAATACAACTCCACTACGTATTTTGTATCGTTATTAAACAAAATTAATTAATATTATAAAAGTAACGAGATTAAAACCCGAAACCCAAATCTTTCAACTACTTATTACCTAAATAAATCAACTATTCAGTCAAATCATTCAACTATTTACCCCGATCAATCAAATATTTACCCCAATCAATCAAATATTTACCCCAATCTTTGAACTATTTACCCCAATCTTTGAACTATTTTACCCCAATCCTTGAACTATTTACCCCAATCAATCAAATATTAACCCAAATCATTCAAATATTTACCAAAACGAATAAACAATTTACAAAAATCGATTACATTATTTACCCAATCAATTTGATCAAGTTTTGATAAAAAGGCCGTGTCAAATCTGCGGGTGGACCCAAGTATCGCGTCCGATGCTGGCTTCCTTCGTCTCCGCTCCGCCGCCGCCCGAGTTTAAAAGACACTGCAAAAACACTGGAATTTTTTAATTTTTATGTAGTGAAACTACCCTATTTTTTGGTTTTTTGTTTGTTTTGGGGGTAGTTATTCCCACCCGCAGATTTGTGACAATCGGCTTAAAGATTTACTATAGTATTTGAGATAAAAAAGTGTCTTCTTTGTGACCTAAAATAAAGAGATTCGATACATACCTTTCAAAGATAATTTTACGTAGTATTGACAATTTTTTTTTAAGTAAGCGGGTTTTGTACCCACAAACTCGGTTTGCCAGCCTGGCGTAATGCATTCAATGATTTTTTATATGTAACTGGCTTCATCCTGCGGTTTCACCAGCGTAAGTCCCGATTCCGTGGGAATATCGGGATCAAAAGTAGCATTACTTTTCGACAATGTAGCTTTCTTTTGGTGAAAAAGTTTTTGTAATCGGTCCAGTAGTTTCGGAGCCTATTCGTTACAAACAAACAATCAAATAAATCTTTCCTCTTCATATTGGTATGAAAAGATCATTTATTTTTATCACTTTTAGTCAGTTAGTCAGTCATTTTACATTTATGCAAAGTGATTACTATCAAGCTAGTTTTCCGTAAGTAGCTTCATTTTGATGAGACGCCCAACAATTTCCTATACGAAACTCTCGATTGTGGTAGATAACAGAGGTAGGATCTGTACTACTACTTTTGAGCGTAGGACCGGTATAACGTACCACGCAATTTGTAGGACAATATGACTATTAAATTATATATATGTCGTGCCTTCGGACCATGGGGAGTCCTAGGACATGTTGGTTTCCTCACGGTGTTTTTCCGGTCGGCCTGGATTCGACCCTTGGAATGAAAATCGGGGTATCTACCACTAGGCCAACACTGCTCTCAAGACTTAGTTAGCTCCAGACATATTGACCAGTTCTTTCCTTTGGATATAGTTATCTAACCCTCCTCGACCTAACAATGTCCCGGGCACTACAGCGCCATAAATAGCACGATTGGAAGACCCATTCTGCCTAAAATAGTATGTATCTACCCAAAATGTATTTTAATAGAATTATATTTGTGTTATTAGAAACATCATACTCACCTTTACTTCAAAAATCACAGTTAATATTAAAATTTGAACAAAAGGAAAAACGCGCGAAAAAGTAGCCGTACCGTAACATTTTTTTTTAAGTCGTGTCCGGAGCAGTTTTGTAAAACGGAATTCGCAAAAGCTTAATAATAGGTCAGTAGATGGTGGCGAAACGCTGCCGACATCTTTCTTTTTTTCAGAAATTAGGGATTAATAATTAATTATACTAGACCGGGCCATGTCCGGTCCGCGGCGGGGACGGACTACTTTTAAATGAAGACAGTCAGCTTTTACAACCAGCCGCAGTAAAGATAACCACCCGAGACGGTCAATAGTTGTAAAACTGTTCTGGTAGATGGCGTTCAAACCGAGCCTTAGTCGGTGAATAAAACGGGGAGAAAATTTAATCATTAATTCACCATGTCACGTGGGTTCCCGTCCAGCGCACTCGCCCGGCATGCGAGAGGCACAGGTTCGAATCCTGTCATAGGAGAATTTTTGATAATGCATTTTCTCCTTGTAAAATATTTCTAGTCAGCTTTTGTTTTGTTGCCGCGTCCGTGTTGTCTTCATACAAAAGTAGCTCGTCCCCGCCGCGGCCCGGTATAGTATATCAACTTTTATGTAACGAAATACATTTATATGGAGTCGGCCATTGAGTTACAATACCTATAGACGACCTCTGTGGCGCGTCGTGCGAATGCCCGACTGCAATGCAGAAGGTTGCGGGTTCGACTCCCGCCGGGTGCAAGTATTTATGCTTAAAAAAATAAATATTTGTGTCTAGTCTGGGTGTTCCTCTATGAATAATATGTATGTATTTACAAAAGAAAAATAAATATAAGTATTATATATTATATCCGTTGTCTAGTCACCGTAAAACAAGCTTAGTCGCTTACCACGGGGCTAGATGGCGCTGTGTATTGTTGACACAATTTATTTATTTATTTATAGAGTCACAAACTGAAAAAAAATATGTCCGCGTCAAAACTCGGCGCACGCAGAGTTTTTGTTTACTTCGTTCGAGCGACTTTGAACGTTATGCAAGTAGGATAAAGTGTAAATTCGAGCAAATGTTATTTTAAAAGGTATGTAGAACGGCGCTCGGACATTTTTTGAGTGTTGTCAGTTGGAGATTGTGGCTCTATTAGATATTGTAACTCAATGGAGTCGGGTTAGTTACACCATTCAACCCTTGCAACTGTAAAGCTAGTTCCACAAAACAAAGTGACTCACGTCTTTTTCCTTCTTCTTTTCCTTCTTTCCGTCCTTATCTTTGTCCTTCTCCTTTTCCTTATCTTTATCCTTGTCCTTGTCCTTGTCTTTCTCTTTCTCCTTCTTGTCCTTCTTGCTGCTGCTGCTGCGGTCTCGTTCTGCAACAACATAATTACCTACATTAAGGGCCCTATTCTGAAAAACTGAAAATCCATGTCGGGCGCATCGAAAATTGTTGATTATTTCATGACGGAATGTCGTAGAACTTTTTTTTGTGTACAGATTGTAGGCGACATTGTTTCCGATATTTTAGTGCAGTTTCCATACAAATATGTCGAAACGTATTGAAGCCTATCGACATTTTAGCCAAATCAGACATTTTTGTCTAAAATTTGGATAGGCTTTGCACCAATAGGAGGTTCTTGTCTTAAAACTACACCAAACTGTAGGAAACAATGTCACCTACAATCTGTGCACAAAAAAAAGTTCTACGACATTCCGTCATGAAATAATCAACAATTTTCGATGAGCCCGACCGACAGGGATTTTCAGTTTCAAGGTCGTTGGCGTATATACTCCTCTTAACTATTTGTAGGTACTTATCTATACTAATACACGACCACGATAATCCCGCAGGATTGGGCCTATAGGTCTCTGCATACGTAACGTTTCCCGGACGGGACGTGGAAATTTCTACATACAAAAGGGATGGCACGGGATTTTTGTATGTAGAAATTGACACGTTTAGGCGGGTGTAATCGCGGGGGCAGCTAGTCGTAAGTCGTAACTTAAATAAAATAGGTACATGTTTTTAGGCACCTACTTGGTTTTTTTTAATTTTACACTACAATTTGTTTTTACAAGTTCTTTGTTTTGGAAAAAAAAACTCTATGGGAATAATTATATTGTAGTCTGTGGGAATTTATTCGAATTTGAAAAGAAATCAAGTAACTTTTTGGAACAATGAGAATAAATACTAATATTATAAACGTGAAAGTTTGTACGTATGTGACTTTGTTACTCTTTCACGAAAAAACTACAGGGCCGATTGCGATTGAACTTGGAATATACATAGCTGGAGCCCTAGAATAACACATATGCTACTTTTTATCCCGATATTCTCGCGGGATCGGGACTTACGCGGGTAAAGCCGCAGAGCACAGCTAGTACAAAATAAAAAGAAGTAACTGACCCTTGTTATCTTTGTCTTTCCTCCTATCATCCTTCACAAGCTTGCAATACTCCCGGAAGTAATCCTCCCGCATGACCCCGCCTTCCACCGCTTTGTACCGCGGGTCCGCGTCTATCTTCTTCTTTATATCGTTGTACCGCGCGTGGCGGTCGATTGCCTTCTCCTTGAGGAGCGCAATGAAGTCAGTTTTCGCCTAGAAACAAGGGTAGCGTTAGGTAGTGTCGGGGTACGCGGGGAGGGCAGGCGGGGTGTGTTGGGTAGTCGACAGTTTTTGGCTCTTTGGGTTGGGGTAGTGGGCTGTTTTTGGGGCAGGGGTTCCGGAAGGATGTATATATAAATATTATTGTATTAGTGTATGTAAAACATGGACTTTTCAGTTGAATATTTTGTTCAATTAATTGGCGTTCTACGAATTCAAACTTGTAAACATTATTGGAACTCATTTTGGAAATCGCGTTTCGATAAAGGAACTTAAATTAAAAACGCATAAATATGGATAAGGAGGCTAGTATAATTTAACAAATAAAAAGTCTTATCAGTTCAGGAAAAGGGACGAGGAAAAATTAAGCTCAACCCACAACAATAAGACTCAATTTAGCAAACACTGTCCACTACCCATCTTGCCCCAAATTCCTAGGGAAACTAAAACTAGACCTGTAAGAAAATACGTATTAAGGCTGAAAAAATATCTATAAAATATGATTAAAAGCTGTGGATAGAAATATAAATTAGTTTCTGAAAGAAAAGGTTTTTATTAGTATTTATTTCAATAGCGGACGATATTCATACTTGGGTGATCTATTTTTAGGCCGAATAATGTCTCTTGCGTGATTCAAAATTGGGAATACATTGTGATGAAACCCTTGATTCAGCTGTCTTAAGGTGTGTTTCTGACCAGTTCTTTTCTCTGGGCATTGTGGACTAAGCTATGAACATATGTTCCAGGCACTACAGCAGCCAAGAATTATTCATTAACCATCTGAATTCGACAACATTTGCAACAACAACTCTGTGCCTTTTTTTATTAAAAGAAATAATTCTTATAAAATATAGAACCGATTTTAATGACAAAACAACCAAAAATCAGACCGAAAAGATAGTCCGTTTCTGATACGTTCAGTTGTCTTTAAGTTGTGAATCTAAAAGGCATTTACTAGCTTCGCTTCAATACTGAGGGAAGATTAAAGTGTATGTATGACATACAACTTCTTATATCTGCTCAATAAATGTGTGACATTTTTCTGGTATCAGATTCGTTTTTTGTATCAGCCGTATCGCAAGCCGGTACAGTCACTAAAGACACACCTGTTATGGTAGCGAATAATTTGGAGCAGGAAATGTTAATACCAGGTATTTTAGTATTATATTCACCTGCGCAAGTCTTGATCCCATGAAAGTATCGGTATAAAACCCATGCAATGGATCTTCATATTAAAATTTCATCGAAATCGGTCCAGTGGTTTCGGAGAATACCCTCAACATACATACATACCAACGTTACCTCTTAATAATATTAAGTATAGTTTTAGAGACTTCATGGCAAGTGTAATAATCGTCCGCTAGTGATTATTTATTTACGAGAAGAAACTAACCTTACGAATGCAATTATGGTCAATTTTGAGTTCCCAGTATCAGGATTCGAACCTGCTTATTCGAACTTAGGATCGACATGTTAGAAGTTATCTTGACCGATGTTTTCGCTCTTACTGTTTTTAACTTTGCGAAAATAAATGGCTGTGTCTGATCCCCACAGAAAACATTATAAGCAAGTAGGTATCTTGTGCATATTGAGCCAATATAGACCTTTGACTGATTTTTTTATGTTCCTTCTTGTTGAACCCTGAATAAGCTGAATTCAGGACAAGATTTAGTAACTTAAGAAAACAGTCTAAAAAGCTTTGTATAAAACACAATATGGCAAGTAGTCATGTTAGGTCTTTTAGGCAACGACGAATTATTTCTACACGCAACCCATTCATAAAATTAGTTTCTTTTGAAGATGTATTTCTTTACATTATGTCATTTTACTGTTTACATTAATTAATTTCAATCAATGAGGGAGATCACGATATTCTAGTTCTATTACGGAACAATAGATGACAGCACCAGCACTGTGCGACGACAATGTAAAATACTGAACTGATGGGCAATAAATAATAATTTAAATTGAAATGTTGTGTCAATTTATATGTGAATAGTACATTAGAAACAATGTCAAATGCAAAATTTACAACAATCATTTGTCCAGAAGGGACTTTTAAATATACTAGAAATACTTTTCTACTTTAAACACAATTTATTAATTAGAGTTCCGTACCTCAAAAGAATAATAAAAAGGAACCCCTTTTGTTTTCTTCATAATTTTGGCAAAAACTTGCCCACAATTTTTAAACATACTAACTGTGCGGTTTCTCCTGCATTGGTTCCGTTCCCGTCGGATCGGTGGACCTTTAGTTATTCCTTGACTCTAGCTATCTAATATCAGGATTCATCGCAATCGGTTCAGTAGTCTTTTAATGAAAAACCAACAAACATACAAACTTTCACATACCTATAATATTATTAGGATAATATAATATATCTCACAATAAGTTTATCACAATTTTAAAAACTCGACTTTTTAGGGCATTTTTATTTTAATTTTTATAAAATGTCAATATTAATATTTTACAAATAAACTTTTCAAAAATCGATTCAGTAAGTTTTAATAAAAGAAAATTTAAGAATTTTCCATTAGAACAAGAAAACATGAAATATCCTGAAATAGAATAATTTTTAAATTAGTCATCCCTAATCATTTTACAAAGTTTGCCACTGCGCTGGCAACCCATCACCCGTTTCTACCATTTCGCGGTAGTATTTCTCGTGTTACTTGGCAACATTGCCTCGTGGCATGCATTAGGATTTTCTATAAGCTTTTCTGGGACAGTTTAGCCTTTAATTTTCATCTTATAGTAGCTTAAGAAATTATACTCATTTTTCGATTTTATTGCTTTTTTCTGTCAGTATGTTGGTTGTCCTCCACAGGTCGTATTTCTCAACCGATATTCACGAAACTAAGTACTTGATACTTTGAATTTATAGATTTTTTAAATCGTGGGGTTTTTTTGATTTGTGGGGTATTTCGCCCAATAAGGGGGCTAGGGCTTGCGAGGTCAACCCGTGATCATGAGGTCTGTAAAGAGGTCTTAATCGCGTATTGTTATTTTAAATTCTTATACCTCGACGTTTCGACTATGTTGCAAAAGTCTTGGTCGCGAGGATACAGAAATATAAAAAAAAAGAAATAGAAATATATAAATAAATATGAGTTTAAATCTTGTAAGTTTACAGTTGTTAAAAAATTTGAAATAAAATATAATTTGTGTAAGTTAAAAAAATTACAGGTCTGTAAAGATCTTAAAACATACGTTGAAAATACTTAATATTATACAACGCGATGTAAACCTAATAAAAAAACTGGCCAAGTGCGAGTCGGAATACCATTATCCAAATAAAATATCACGTTTGTTGTCCCCCTTAAATATTTGTTTTTAGCTATCACGGTTCATGAGATACAGACTGGTGACAGACGGACAGACAGCGGAGTCTCAGTAATAGGGTCCCGTTTTTACCCTTTGGGTACAGAACCCGAAAAATGAGTTTAATTTCATATAAGCATCGCGAAAACCGAAAAAAAAATATCTTTAGCTTCTAACCATTATCTAACGGTGTAAAATCACGCCAAACCATATAATTTTCATGTATTTATTTACACAGCTTTTGTGAATATCTCTGTTTACGTGAATAATCATTTGACACATAGAACTATATAGGTACAGTCAGATTACCAATTAAGTATATAGCACGCATGATAATTTAGCGTGCTGTACTTTGGTATTCTGACTGTACTATGTAATAGAAATGCCCACTGCAATACCTTTTAATCATATTAGGTTTGTAAGTAGGCACTGTTTTATTTATATTTGGTATTCACTAACAAAAAATCTTCTTGAATCTCATGTTTGTAAGTGAATCTCGCATTTTGTTACATTGAAATCGATTCAGCAATTTTAGAGCGTGTTACAGACAAAAATACGTAAAAATATTGTCAAAATATCTATTTCATAATTAGTACAGGTATAGATTTGAGAAAGAGTTTCTCAATCTTTGGGCGTCAGATCTCCAAGAAGAAGAAAAAATGCGTTAAAACTCTGTATTGGTACAGAAATGTCTTATTTTGTACTGCATTTACCTGTCCCTCGTTGAAAAGCAAATTAGGCAAAAAATTATGTAATCAACTTGGAAAGATACTTGATTCTCATATTTACGGGACATAATATGTCCCCGTCTCTGCCAGCCTTGAGCATGGGATAAACTTTCTGACGCTTAATAAATCATCTAAATTTGATGAAAAGCCCAATATAATACGCTGAGAGTCGTTTGAAGCATTTCTTGAGTATAAGGAACTATACCAGAACTAAAATCGACTTACAATGGTAACTGCAAATAAAAACTGTAGTTTTTTTTCTGCCTAAAGCAAAAAAAAACACAAAAACTTTTGAAAACTCGATTATTTTATTATATTACCTTGAAAAAAAAAAACAACACAAAACGATTGTAAAATTGAAATAATACTTATTTTAACCCAACTGCAAAGAAAAAGTTACTCTTGTCATTGTAAATCGAAGTAGCTCATAATATAGGACAAAAATAAGCAATCACCGTGTATTCTGTGGCAAAGGCAAGGCAACTATCGTCATACGACCACGGCGCGCCGCCCGCAGCCGCCCTCACACGCAGTCGATCGCCACTATACGACGGGGGAAAATGGTACGTTTAGTGGGGGCGACCGTGTCTCGTGAATGTGCCTTCGATTCTTTCAAAACAATTATCATTTTGTCCCGATTCCGTTAGAATTTAAATCTTATCGGATCACATAAAGAACACATTGTCCAAATTTCAGCTCACTACTATCAGCAGTTTAGGCTGTGCGTTGACCCCTAAGTCAGTCAGTCAGTCAGTCATTATATAGATATAGATTTCGAGTTATAACGCGTTTTAAAAGACTATATGAATCTATATCTTGTTTAATGGAAGTCAATCTTCAAACAATATTTTATAGTCACTTTTAGCTAATAAATAACTAACCGTGTCTAACTTTTTTGGAAGGTTTTTATTATTTATTTGTATGGCAGTATAAATCGAATAAGCCTTTCGACAAAAAAACTATTTATATTTTTATTATAGGTATAATCAATTGATTTAAGAGGATGGTATGCGTGCAGGGCAAGCCTACTCCAACTATTGTATGTCCCAGGTACTACAGCGTTTTGAAATTTATACTGTTATTGGATGTTAATAGTATAAATAAAACTGTTTGTTATTCGTACGATAAAGGTAATGCGAAACATTATCTTTACTAGCAAGAAACCTGAAGACATTGATACTGTATCTATTTTTTATTAATAAGAGTATGCTATAAAAGAATAAATAGTAATAATATAGGTAGTGACTATCTTTAATCATTTAAAAACGTGGGTCTTGAACCTCAGCATATATTATATTTAAAACTGAATATTTTTAAATTCATACGTAAGGGCACAATCATGAAACACTTTCGCCGAACAAATATAAGGGTAAAATCTTCAAAAAACTTTTGCAATATTTAAAATTATTAAAATTTAAATTACCATATCGAAAAAACTGCTTTTAAATCAAGCTTTATTTTGCTTTAGCAATTTAGCAATGCGTAAATTGTAAGTATTTGATAACAAAAAACATAAAAGCAATATTTTCGATATTAAAATTCTTTAAAAAAAAGGTCAATATTCATCAAAAACATATAAAAACAGTTTTGATATTTGGATATTTGGTATAAATTGAATTTTATATTAAAAAACATTCAATGAACTCCGTCACCAGAAAAATAACACATTTAAAGGAATCGAACCTAAAATTAACAGGGTTCGAACCTGTTTTGTAAAAAATAAATTGAAAAAAAGCTGGAAGAGAAGTATGATTAAATAACAATTAAAATTATGCAATATTAATAACATTTATAAGAAAATACACAAAAATTAAAAGCATTCAGAAGTGCAGTTGCCATAATCTCTACCACATATGTTTCAAAGGATCTATTTTAAAAACGTGGAGGTAACGGAAACAGTTTGAGAATCTATGACTTTCAACGCTGCAGCCTTTTTTAACCAACTTCAAAAAAGAAGCAGGTTTTCAACTCGCTGGGCATGTGACTTTAGATCAACTGATTTTTGTTTCGGCAGGAATCGAACCTGCCGTCACTTGTCGCTTTTCAATTACAATTTAGTTTTGTGACCAAATATTTATTTGGTTTTAAGCCGTCGGGTTTGATTCTTGCGGCAAAACATAACATTTCTATTGCATATAGACATATGTTCAGTTAAATAGAAAACCTTGTCAATAAATAAACATAAAGAAACACCCAGACAGAACGAAAATCAAAAATTTACACTTGCTTCCGGCGGGAATCGAACCTGCAATCTTCATGAAAATACTGGCCAGACAACCAGCTAGTCCATTGACTAGCTGATCCGGCACACTACGTATCGCAATCGATCAAATCGAGAGAGAAAAAGACACTGGCCAAGACGACGACCTCATTACATATACGAAGAAAAAAAACTTCAGTGCACCCGAGTTTTCAATATCATTCAACATTAATTTATTTCCTATCCACAAAACCTCAAGGTTAAAATTATTTATTTTAACCCTGTGGCTACATACAACGGGACAAAGAATTCATCCTATCGCGATGTTTCAGATTCAAGCATTTCGTCGTAGGTCGGATACGTAGTTTTTATCGCAACAACGCAAAAAAAATCGCCGCGACACAATTTAGCCACAGGGTAATAAACATTTTAAGAAATGAGCAGAAATTTAAGTAATTGTGAGAGACTGGTGCCAGAGACAGGTAGTGAAAACACCTGTATACATTGAACCCGGGTTTAAAATCTAACTTTTTTGTCTGTCCCCTCCCCCTGCCTAAAACTACTTCCCTCTGCTCCTGCCTAAATTTCATTTCGTTTATTTGCTTTCATATAGTACAATAGATGTACATAGGCATATTTGTTCACATATGAGCCCTGCTAGGCATCGCTATTTCGTGGTGGTAAACCGAGGCTTTTTTTACTTCGAATAGTTAGGTACATTCCCCCTCCCCCTGCCTACAACTATGTCCCTCCCTTCCCCTCCGCTCCCCCCGCAACTGACCTGCTCCCTCTTCTTCTCCTTATCTTCCTTCTCCCTCTTGCGCAGCTCGGCGAGGTACTCGTTAAAGTACTGTTCGCGGTCGCGGCTCTTCTCTATCGCCTTGAAGCGCTCCTCGCGCGCGTGTTTTGATGAGAACTCCGTGAATGATGACCTGGGGGATACCCCATCTGTTAGTCTCTATATTTCAGGCTCTGTTTGTCTGTCTGTCTGTCTTTCTCATCTTTAGAAAATAAATAAATATTGCACGTTACACACAGCGCTATCTATGCCCAAACTAAGCAGTTATTTTGAGAGGTGCGGTCGTATGATGGGAGTAAGAATCGAAGCTAAACAATCTACTGATTTCACCTTTTCCTATCAAATATAAAAATTGGTTGTTATAAACCACATAACTTGATGGAATCGGAACTATCAGAAGCCCTATGGGTTTCTGGTTCCTATCTTGTGGTTAAATAACTTGTAACATTCGTGTTGCGTTCACAAATTGGTTGGTCCAGTGTTAATTATAGAGTTCCGTACCCAATTGTGATAGTAGTACGGAACCCTTCGTGCACAAGTCTCGCACTTGCCTGGGATTTATTTTTTAGTGTAAATAATTAACTAATGAAGTGAACTAACTTAGGATGCAGTTTGGCCTCCTCCATGAGAGTCCTGAACGCCAGCTTCTTCTGCTGCAGTCTGTTCTTCTTTTCCTTCCTCTCTTCCTCGGCTCGATCGCGTACGTATTGGTCGAACACCTTGGGATTACAAACATATGGATTTACTATCGAAATATATAAAAATCAATCCCACTTCTGGTTGTAATTTATAACTCAAGAACTGGCTCACCTATCCATACCAAATGTTGTGCGGGGCGCTACTTTTATCTCAACTGATGGATAAAGTTAAGAAGTCCCTACCAGAACATGACGTCACAACTTTTGCGTGGACTGACTCTAAGGTGGTAGTAGCTTGGTTACAAGGAGGAACAAAAAGGTGGGAACGCTACGTCGCCAACAGAGTGGAAAAAATTACAACAATCATAAAACCTGAACTTTGGTTTTACGTAAAATCGGAATCAAATCCGGCAGACTGTGCCTCAAGAGGCTTACTACCAAGCAAAACGATAGATTACAGTTTATGGTTTGACGGACCGGCATTCCTTAAGACATTCAAGGAACAAGACGTCCAGAAAAATTCGAATTGTTTGTTCACTACAACTGAAGCTCACCTAAAAGACACAGAGAATATCGATCATAACCTACTGAAGCATAAAAACAATCACTTTTTAACAAAATTATTAAATGACAAGAGTTCATTGACTCACATACACAGAATTGTAGCTTGGGTCATACGATTCACTTCATGTCTACAACATAAAACACAACGCTGCAATAATAACATGTACCTAACAACATCGGAACTCAATAATTCTGCTTACAAGGTATTAAAACACGTTCAGCAAATAGAGTTTACGCAAGATTACAAGCAACTACAACAAAATAAAATGATTTCACTTAAAAGCAACATTTACAAACTGAACCCTTACATAGACAACAAGGGTATCGTTCGCGTCGGTGGACGACTGAAAAATTCTACCTTACCAACTAACATGAAGAATCCAGCAATACTACCCAGCAACGGTCGCTACACCGAACTAATAATAGACCACGCCCATTCAACTACACTTCATGGTGGAGCCCGGCTAACATTAGCTTACTTACGACAACGCTATTGGATAATTGCCGGGAATCGCACGGTAAAGGCCAGATTACGTCGCTGCGTCACGTGTCACCGATTCAAAGCGAACACCAACTCTCAACTGATGGCCGACCTCCCTGCAGCAAGAGTAACTCCGAGTCGACCATTCACGCATACCGGGGTAGACTTCACCGGGAGCGTTGACATTAAATTAAATAAAGGAAGAGGAGTGAAAACAACCAAAGCTTATATCGCCATTTTCGTCTGTATGGCAACTAAAGCGGTACATATCGAGTTGGTGTCCGAACTAAGCACCGAAGCTTTCATTGCAGCGTTCCAAAGAATGTGTGCCAGACGGGGAACACCCGAACATGTCTACTCGGACAACGGCACTAACTTTGTGGGTGCCGCGAAAGCATTGAAGTCCGAATTCAAAATATTTGAACAACTTTTTTCAATTGACTTTTTCAATGAAATCGAGAAATTGGAAGTACAGTGGCACTTCAACGCACCTTCGTGGCCAAGCGCTGGTGGACTGTTTGAAGCAGCTGTGAAGTCTATGAAGCACCACCTACGTCGTGTCCTGGGGGAACAAAAACTGACGTGGGAAGAATTTACAACTCTCCTCGCGAAAATAGAGGCGTGTCTAAACTCACGACCACTATGCCCCCTCACGGAAGATCCTGAAGAATTCTATAATTATCTCACGCCTGGACATTTCCTAACTGGGGGGCCTACACTGCAATTGCCTCAACCGCACCCAGATGACCGACAAATGGATTACAGAAAACGGTGGCAATTAACTGAGCACATGCTGGAACAATTTTGGAAGTCATGGGCCAACGATTATCTAACAACACTTCAATCTCGCTGCAAATGGCAAAGGAAAACAGAAAACTTAAAACCTGATGACATCGTTCTAATAAAGGAAAATAACATGCCGCCTGGGAAATGGGCTATGGGACGAGTGATCCAGGTTCATCCAGGTAACGATGGACTGGTCAGAGTCGTAACCCTGAAAACGAAAACGGGAATACTCAAACGCCCCGTCATCAAACTTTCACCACTACCACTGGAAGAAAATGACGAAAAAACCACAACCAAAATGCCACGTTCCGAACAAATAACTGAACCACCCACGAAAAGAAACTCGAAAGGGGCATTGCTTTCATTCTTAACTATATTATCATTGATGTTTACATGTATGGTAAATGGAATTAACTGCACAATACCTACTTGTACTCAAATAACGAAATTAGAAACCGACCGCCCAGTGTACTACAACGAAATCGGAAGATTACATTTGATGCATGATGAATGGATACTAGTGATGTACTACAATTTAACATCATATTGGCAAGCGACTCAACAAATCGAAATGTATCTCCGTAATATGGAAGAAGTATGCGACCAACTTGAACCTCGATACTGCCGAAGTACTCTTATTCAATTGACCCATGAAAGAGATGTACTTAATCACTACAATCAACTCCTACTGACACCTAGCAAGCACCTGTCTCTCCGTAAAAAACGAGGATGGATAAACGGAGTAGGTTATTTAGCCAATACCATGTTCGGTGTATTAGATCAACGCTTCGCTGAAAAATATCAAAAAGACATCATGAACATACAATACAACGAAAATTACCTACACGAACTTATAAAAAATCAAACATCAATCATTGAAGTAGAGAATGAGTCACTCAAGAAAAATGAAGACAATCTGAATAAACAATTCCAAATACTCAACAACTACATAAATCAAACCAACGCCAGCTTGTTAACAATAGAAAATGAAATGCAAGCGTTAATGGCAGTAAACTATTTTAGCTCATCTTCACTAACTGTCTATTTGCTGATGAACAACTTGAAGAGTATACAAGAAATAATTTTCAACTCGATGACGCAAATCTATCAAGGACACATCGACGTTCATCTTTTGACGCCAAGTATCCTCGAAAAACAGCTAATCAAGATCGCCGGGAAGCTTCCTAAAGGATTATCTCTACCAATGGATAGCTTAACGGACTTGAAACAAATCTATAAATTGGTCACAGCAAAGGCACTGACCACTGAAAGCTACGTACTATACGAACTGCGTGTGCCTCTTTTATCTGAAGAAGATTTTACGCTTTACAAGATTATTCCATTACCAATAACATACAACAGCAGCACTAAATGGTTACAACTAACATCTTCGCATATTGCCGTCAACCTCAGGAAGAATACATATATAACTCTCAACAATGAAGACTTAAAGCTATGTTTACAAGATAGCAATAGCTTGTTATGCAACGCGGCCTTACCGGTATTTAATTTACTCGACACCAATGCGCTGTGCGAAGCAAATTTAATAAGCCAACGACCTATAACAAACTGTCACACATACAGCGCACCTTGCAAGGACGCATGGATCAAACTACATACAACAAACAGCTGGTTGATGACGTGCTGTTCCGCTGAATGTACAACTCGTATCATTTGCGATAAGGAAGTTAATGTACACATTGTAACGGGATCCAACCTTATTACACTCGGTCAAGGCTGTATTATGCAATCAAAGGAACTGACGATATATGCACATAACATTTACAAAAGCAATTTGGAAATAGAACCAGACATACAAATTCCAGAATTGAGATCATCTGTTAATAAATTCGTCAACTTGACACTGAAAAGGTTGGACAACATATTTCTGACAGACCATTCAGATACTGCAGAAGTCGACCGCAGGATCAAAACTATGATGGAACATGAAAGACAATCGCTCAAATCCATCACTCAAGATGATCTACATCAGTACATCGTGTGCTACATTTTGGTGGCTGTAGTAGTAGCAGCTATTTTATTTTGGCTATGGAGGACACGATGCCAATCTCGGTGCGGCTCACCCAAACTTACCGTAGATGTCTCTGATCCGCACTACGAAGACATAGAACTTAAAGAGGTCAAGAATATATACGGAAAACCTTCGAAGGCGAAGAAGAGGACTATAGCTACAGGGACACCGAGAGCGACGCCGTCGACCTCGTCCCCCTCACGCAAGGACAAAGGGAAAGGAACAGCATCCGAGAACCCAATCTTCAAGTTGTAAAACTAATTGCTATAATAATTATGTTTCTTTTATTAATTCAAGTAATACTTTAAGTTTTTATTGTAACTTCATAATTATTATTTTAAAACTTTACTGTAGTTATTGAATTACTTTATTTCTTTAGCGGGTTGGGAAGATGTACGGGTTACACCGCGCACATTCATCATTCAGTTCAATGTACTTTGTTTTACCTACATTAATTACGCAACCTCGCTCATTCCAATTTATATAGATTTGTACTAACATTATTTCTTAAGTGTCGATCCAACTGTATTACTAACAACTACTTTGAATATATCTACTTAATATCAAGTTATCGGAACTTTCCTTTGACACTTCGCAAACTATCCTTAACCAACTAACTATTACTATTGTGTATGGGTTGGCGTGGTCAACTAAGCGCTAATCTATACAACAACGTCTGTATCTGGCACTCACCTGCCGGCGCTCCTTAGAGTTGAGCATGAGGTATCTGGGGTCGAACACGATCTTGTGCAGCTCCTTCTCCCAGGTGGAGAAGGCGGAGACCTGCTTCTCGTGCAGCATGGCGAGGAAGGAGCGCAGGCGCGCGCTGTGTGGCACCACGCCGCGCTCGCGCGCCGCGCGCACCTCCGCCTCGATGGCTGCGGCTGCCCCCACCAGGATCTGCCCGCCGGAGCCGGTTACTGGTGCTGTGGTGCTGCTGCTGGTGCTGCTCTCTGGGAGACAAACAGACAGTTGAGGTGATCGCACATCAGCACAGTACGCGCCGTATTCGCCGCATTTTAGATTTTTTTGTATGTAATGATGTCCTCTTAAGTATTTGTTTTATATTGTGTTTAGTATTTGTTGTTATAGCAGCGACAGAAATTCATCTTCTGTAAAAATTTCACTTGCCTAGCTATTACGGTTTTTGAGATACAGGTGACAGATTGACAGACAGTGAAGTCTCAGTAATAGGGTCCCGTTTTACCCTTTGGGTACGGAACCTTAAAAAAGACAAATAGAGAAACTTATAGATATTTTAAATTTATTTTATTTTAAAGTCAATAAATAACATAGTACTTACTCTTGTCCTCTTCAACTTTAGTCTTCTTCACAGGTTCAGGTTCTGAGTCCTCGGAGTCAGAGTCTGCTGTTCTCTTCAGGTCACCGTTGGCTGACTTCGCTGGAGTGGTGGACGAATTGCTTTCCTTGCGTTGCTGGACACGAAATAGATTGTTAGGTGAAATCGATCAAATAGATTGTTAGGTCAAAAGTTTCAGTTAAATTTCTTATGTGGCTTGAATGCTAGAAATAGCTTTCTAGTATATTTTCCGGAAAGAAAGAATGTATGACTATTCTCATGAATGAACGATTCTCCTGGATGAATGAATGAACGATTATCCTGAATGAATGAATGAACGATTATCCTGAATGAATGAATGAACGATTCTCCTGACTGAATGGATGATTATTCTCATGAATGAATGAATGATTCTCCTGACTGAATGAATGATTATTCTCCTGAATATGAATGAATGATGTATGGTACCTGTGTGCCCCGCAGCGCGTTGGGCGGCGCGGCCACGGCGGCGTCGACGTCTGCTCTCTCCGCCAGCGCGGGCGGGCGCTCCCACACGCTGGCGTGTGCCGTCGGGTTGTAGAAGAACACGCGCCCGTCGCCCGTCCACACCACGCACCTGCAACACAAGTCATGTAGAAACTGCTGGAGTACATTCATTCCTACCTACCAGTGTAATACCTTCAATGATTTGTGTGATGTTGCGGACTTATGGACCTATTCTGTACCAACGTGACTTCAGTGAGGAGACGGTTGATTAATGTTTTTCAGTAATGATTAGTTGGTTGGTTACCTCTTTTCGATCATAACTACCATGGTTTGTGCTTCACTGTAGTTGTAAGTTGTATGTGTGGAAGACCGACCTCTCACACCATTAGTTTAAGTTGTTGTTTATTCGTGGAAACCTCTAATTGACTCTCCACTTCTATAATGTATGCCTATATATTTGTAATAGCTGTTTGTCCTCAACAAATAAATAAATCCCGCGGCGCGTCCACGAAGCTCAGCGGCACGTCGCAAACGTATACCAATTACGGATACGAGAAGAGAAGAGAAGCTAACGACAACCTCGCGTGGGCCGGTAGAGAAGCCACCTACCACATATCCAGTGTGGTACTGGAGCTGTTAATGGCACGCTCACTTCCCGGCATAACTCCATATGCCTACCAAGAGCCTATGAATCCTGGTAAGGACCGGACTGGACCTCTAGCTAAGGCCCTCATACTTACCAAGGCGTCCCCGAGATGGGCGTGCTGGATATGGGCCTGCTCTTATCCTGCTTGGCTTTCTCTTTCTCCTGCTTCTCCTTCTCGAGCCGCTCGCGCTCGTCTCGCTCGGCCCGCTCGCGCGCCTCCCGCTCGGCTCGCTCGCGCGACTCTCGCTCGTTGCGCTCCGCCTCCGCCGCGGCGGCAGCGGCTGCCTCTGCATGCGCTTCCACGTCTATCACTACGGGAATACAAATTTAAAGTATAAATGAACTCAATATGTTCTTAATATTATTAAAGATCTAGTTATTTTTGGCATCAGTCAGGCGATGCTGCCACCGAGATTCCCTAGGTAAGAAATAAGTGATTACCTTCAATTTTACTCTCGTCCATGTCAATTTTCTTTTTGTCACCTTTCTCTCCCTTCTCCGCAGCTATTTTCGCTTGTAATTCTGTAAAAATAGAATAGATAATTTTAAAAATGGACAATTAATACTTTTAATATTGATAGATACCCTGACTTTCATTCCGGAGGTCATGGTTTTCGCTCGGTGAGTGGTGCAGACTGCCCTATAACATGGTACCTTCCAAATGCTGCATCGGCTGTGGCTTCTCCCACACACTCTCATGTGAGCCTGCATTGTAGTAGTAAGGTCGACCGTCCGGGGCTCGGTGCGTGGTCCAGGCGGCTGCAGCAGACACCAGCTCCGGAGGGATCACCTGTAAAGTTAAACCCATTATGTTATTCTGTAAAAGAATATTTCGTTTTTAGTCCCGACACCTGACTAGTGTTTGGGTGACTAACATGATGGGTAATGATGGTAATTACTAATTACCCATCATGTTAGGTTACTGAATATCTTTATCGATCATTAAATTCTTTTTACTTATGTAATAGATGGCACAGTGATATTCTATAGAATTTTAATTTATCAAAATGTCCTTAAACTATAGTAGTAGAACTGTAGATAGATTCATTCTTTACTTATATCTAGGTGGCACAATGGGCGGCCTTATCGCTTAAATCAAATCAAAGTACGTTTATTCATTCGGCTATTAGCAAGATATCTCTTAGAAATGTAAGTTTTTATATCTAATCTACTGTATCTTCGGAACGCGACCTCCAATGAGAAGAAGACACAAGAAACTCATGAGGTTTTTATTGTATATTTTTTTTTGCAGTAATCATGTGATTTACATTGTCGCATTTATATTATTAAACAAAAGTGGACCTGGAACTGGAGCTTAAAGCGATCTCTTCCAGGCAACCTTTGGATGGACGAGAATAAGACGAGTGTAGTAGTATACGGCTAGTAGATCACAAAAGACATACCGTTTCTTCCTTGAGCACGGCCTGCGGCGGCGGAGTGTCCGCCAGCTGTATGGTCTCGGGGACCAGCGCCGGCTGCGAGCCCGATGGCCGCAGCTGCTGAGGGCCTGCCGCCGCTCCTGCGCACAGAGAGATCAATAATCAACATACTGGAAACAACACCTTACGAGCAAAGAATAGGAACAGAGATAAACCTTCATACAACGGCGCTATGAGCGGCTACCAGTCGAAGGGTTGTAGCACACATATCAACTCGGAAAAGGATCGTCTATAACAACTTAACGTAAGCGCGATGCCAAGCGATCAGCAGCTCCGAATCAAGTTTCTGAGCTACGGTACCGCAGTTCGTGAGCTTGTCCCGAGCCGAGGCAATCACGTTACGATTCCGATTAGTCTGCGTTGCAGTTGGGAGTTTCGTACAAAGCATACTGAACTGCTCGAGTTGATATGTGTGCTACGACCTTTAACCGGTTGCTTTGAGGTCAATTATCTATCACGGTGTACAATAGACGTTGTATTTTGTATCCCTCAAGAAACTGGTGGATAAACACACAGCGCCATCTAACCCCACGATAAGCTTAGTGGTGTGGTGACTAGGCAACGGATATAATACTTTTATTTGTTTTTCGTTTGTAAATAAGTACATCTACACTAATATTATAAAAAGGAATGATTTGTATTTTTGTATGCGTGTGTGTCGTATGTTTGTAATGAATGGTTACGTATCATAATGACTATTTTCATCTGCACTATTTTCAACTTAACTACGGTCGACTCGACTACGGTCATTTCGAATATTGGTCGGCTGAACTACAGTTTAACTCCCCTAAGTTTGATTAAACTATGGTTATTTGAAATATTGGATTTTTCAACTACGGCTTCTATTTTCAACTATGACTCGACTACTGCGCGCCGAGCTGCATTTTGTTTAATAAAATGAGGGTAGCGCAAGACATTGTGCACATGTTATATTATTGTCATGTGTCAATCCTGTTACACATTACATTTACTTATGTATTTTGTGACTGAGTAGAAATTGATATAAATATTGTAATTATGGCCGAAAATATTGTGAAATACACAAAAAGCAAAACAGAGGACCCCGACTAGGATAGGTTAGGTTATTATTAGAACATGATTACGCGCAGCGCTTTGGCGAGCGAGCGAAGCGAGCGCGCCGCGGCAGCGGTGGCCAAAGCGCCTAATACTATAAATAAAAAGGTTTTAATTTTGTACTTATAATGTTTATAAAATTTGATTTTATACATCACGCTTTTTTTATTTATAATATTAGGCGCTTTGGCGACGGCTGCCACGGCACGCTCGCTTCGCTTGCTCGCCAAAGCGCGACGTGTAATCATGTTCTAATAATAACCTAACCTATCCTAGTCGGGGTCCACCGAACGCTTTTTTCCGTAGCTAAGTTAGAGTAAAACGCGCGAAAAGATGACAATAGTATTTAAATTGTCCGGTAGTTCAGTCAACCGTAGGTAAATCGAATGTAGTACAATAAACCGTAGTTGAGTCGTCCAGTAGGTTAGTCATTCAATAGTTTAAACAAACATATATGAATCGACCGTAGTTGAGTTAAACTGTAGTCGAATCGACCGTAGTTAAGTTGAAAATAGTGCAGATGAATTGTAGTTATTATGATACGTAACCGTAATGAATAAACTCATAAAAAACTGGACCGATTTCAAAAAGTCATTCACAAAAAGAAAGCTACATTATCGAGGAGTAACATAGGCTACTTTTGATCCCGATTTTCCATCGGGATCGAGACTTACGCGGGTTAACCCGCTGGATGCAGCTAGTCTTATTATACACAGGCTAGCGTTTGACCACTATCACCCCTAATAGTAAGTGACGATATGATCTAAGATGTAACACAGTCATCTAGAATACGGAAGACGGCAGTGAAACAAGATCCGACCCGTCTTCCTTAGTGGCTGCACTAGCCACATATCGGAACACTGACGAGTCCGATTGACGCTACGACTTAGACCGGTGGGTGATAACAAGCAACGGCCGAAGCCTCTCACCAAGAAACCTCTTTTGGTCGTCTTTTACGACAGGCAGCAGATACAGTTAGCTATATTCTTTATAGCCTTATTAATAAACGTGGAGTAAGGTCAGAGTAGTGAGAACATGCTTTGTTTTTTCTGTGACAAGAACTTTCAAAGTTGACAGAGAGAAACAAAAAGTGGAAAAAATATTCTGACCTTACACCACGTTTATTAATAAGGGTATTAGGGTATAAGCTCACACATACCAGCATCAGGCAGATTGTTCCCTTGCATATTGGGGGGTGGATGGCCCACCATGGGCGGTGGCCAACCGCCCCATCCGCCCCACGCCCCCGGAGGGCCTCCGGGCCCGCCGGGGCCGCCTGGACCCCCGGGCCCGCCTGCGAACGGGGGGAACCCACCGCCCCCTGGGAATTGCATTGGAGGAGGATTTCCTGCAAAAATAAATTGATATAGTAAAATTAAATCGCGCTAACGTTGCGTTTAACTTTTAAAAATAACGTCTGTTGTATCGGAGCCCCATTTAAACGGTTGTTTTGACACAAACATAATGTTATCTGTAAAAATCTATTTATGAGATACCGCCGAGTGACAGACAGCGAAGTCTCAGTAATAGGGTACCGTTTTTACCCTTTGGGTACGGAACCCTAAAAATTGAATTATCATTGAATTGCAACTGAACCGCAATCGAAACTTCTTTGACTCTAAAATGTATGGAAAACCAAAGATCAAGTTTACAAGAAGTCAAGTAGACAAGATCAAGAGGAACGGTGTTGGTCTAGTGGTAGACACTGCGACTTTCATTCTAAAGGCCGACAATATTCGAAACCAGGACAAGATAAAAATTATCTTCAAAAATCGCGGCGAGATTGAACTCGCGTCTTTGGATCTGTACCCCAACGTCAATTAGACTACGCGAGTTCTCAACTCGAGCGACGAATCTTTGAATATTTATATTTTGTTGTCTACTGTGTTTTCGATACTACGAGTACTAGCAGTGCCCGCAACTTCGTCCGTCTATTTTTTTTTTAAATATACTATCCTTCCTCAATAAATTAATCCAACACTGAAGCAATTTTTCAAATCGGAACAGAGCGGTTCCTGAGATTAGCGCGTTCAAACAAACAAAGAAATAAACATACAAACTCTTCAGCTTTATAATGATATTGTATAGATTTAAAAAAAACCGGGCAAGTGCGACACTCGCGCACAAAGGGTTCCGTACCACTATCACAATTGGATACGGAACCCTAAAATGGTTTACAACAACCAATTTTTAAATTTTATAGGAAAATATGAAATATTTATCTTCGATTCTTACTCCCATCAAACGACCGAATCACTCAAAAAAAAAAAAACCTTAGCACAGAAAATCTGAAACTTATAAGAAACTCTTTGGTAAGTGAAGGCAAACTGGTATATTTGACAGATAGGGCAGCCATTTTGAATTCCATAACCAACTCGATTTGTCCTGACCAATCAGAACCGACCTCACATTATACTAAACTCCTTGTTATTTTTGAAACACGTTTGTTGTATGGGAGCCCCTCTTAAATATTTGTTTTATTTTGTTATTAGTATTTGTTGTTGTAGCGGCTACCGAAACACATCATTTGTGAAAATTTCAAGCGTCTAGCTATTACGGTTCGTGAGATACAGCCTGGTGACAGACAGACAGCGAAGTCTCAGTAATAGGGTCCCGTTTTTACCCTTTAGGTACGGCACCCTAAAAACGTGTGGCACTCGGGGACTGCCTCGGTAAAGCTATGCAATAGCATGAAACTTTTTAGACACAAACAGAGACGGGCACCAACTTACCAGGTCCGCCGGGCGGGCCCTGCACGGACGGCGCGCCCTCGCCGCCGCCGGCGCCGGGCGGGGACTCGTCGCCGTCGTCTGGCTCCTGATCCATCTTCGGGTCCTTGTTCCCACCTGCAATATCATTTATAACTAAATATCTGTCACTAGCAGCGCCCCGCGGTTTCACCCGCGTAGGTCCCGATCCCGTGGGAATATCGGGATCAAAAGTAGCCTATAGCCTTCCTCAATAAATTAACTATCCAACACTGAAAGAATTTTTCAAATTGGACCAGCGGTTCCTGAGATTAGCGTGTTTAAACAAACAAACAAACTCTTCCGCTTTATAATATTAGTATAGATATAGATTTGTAGAATCGGTCCTTTATAGAATCAGTAATTTATAGAATCGGTCATTTGTAGAATCAGTCATTTATAAAATTGTACATTCCAAGAATTGGTCAATTATAGACTATCCAGGACATAAGTGCCTGGCGCAAATGAATCAGGAGAGCCGACCCCACCTAAAGTGGGAAAAGGAAAAGTAGAAGGGAAGGTCAATTATAGACTAGTTGTTCGCGCCATACGCTTCGCGAACTGATACATCGGCATCTCAGGGGTGCGGTATGAGGCGAGGAGGCGGAGACAGCGATCGGCCTCCGCGACTCGCTACGACACACGCAAATTAAACATATATCGTGCGCCCGCGTCGTTCATCTTATGATCTTTGTTAGAATAATTTAATTGTCTTCGCATCTTCGGAAAATAAAACCTTTCAAGAAAAATAACCTGCATTTTTCAATGTCCCGCTTGGACATTGTGGCGACCGTAACTTTCGAACAGTACCTACCGTATCAATCAAGCAAAGTCATAGTCAAATCAATCGACGTGGTGACGCGGCATACCTAATTCCACATATCGGACTACTTTGGACGCCTGGAATCTCAGGCGGAGAGGAAAGTGCTGCTTCTGGGGCCTGCAGGGAACGTCTGGAGGTCAATCCCAAGGGAAGTACGCCTTAATCCTGGTTTTTCCGTTCTTATTCCCGTGTTCCGATCCCAACTGTGTGTCTTATTTTGTGATGATCAGCTAAACTAGCTTTCAAGTGTCAAGCTTTCATCATTATTTCATAGTGCACAAAAATAGTAAGTCGTAATTTTACTTACAATTACGCACACTGTGCTTATTATTTCATTCACCCATATACCTACCTTCGTACCTACGCTACGAGTAACTATTGCCTATCCCATCGTACTAGTATTGTACTACATACGTAAAAGTGCAATTCATCTTTATTACTAGGTAAACTACCTAAACTTTCATCGCTTAAACTAGTTGTTTACTATAAAAAACAACATTCTTTCTTCCTTATCTGCATTACAAATCATTATTTTCGAAGGTATTCATCGCATTCCATTATTGCAGCTTGCAAAGTTTCTATGACTTATTATCTTTCTATTGAAAACTTGGTGGCTCAATTATAATTATTGGACTATTTAACCTTCTAGTAACTAATTAAAATTGCAAACGGATTATTTTATCCCGTAATCTTTACAATATCATTTTAAGATAGTGAATGTTATTTTGGTATTTTATAGGTATTTTCGCTACCTATTGTCCCTGCGCGATCACAAGTCTATAGGGACTTATAGGTCTGAGCGTGAGGTTGCGCTCGCGCAGTAGGTTTCGGGCCAGCTTTCGCCCGCTTAGCGCGTGCGGACGCAGCTTGCTGGCTCGTGCTTTGTGCTCGGCGATAGCAATTTTTTAGTCGCTCGGCACCAACACTGGTTTACACCGTACAACTAAACGTAAGTTTTATTTGGTTCATTATTTATTTGTGCCAGTAATTATTTTATTTTGTTGTGTTGTTAAGTGGTAATTTGATTCACTATGTTTCCATCAAACCCTGTTCTGGGGAAGGACCTTCGGGCTTCTAAGTCGGAAACCAATAACGATCCTAAATGCATAGAGGATTTGCCAAAATTAATAAAACGCAGAAGCATAATTAAAGGTCAGTTGACCCGATTTACAGACTACACAAATAACATTAAGCTAATAGACATTGCTGCGATTACCTCTGCTAAGTGTAAGGAGTTAGAATTAAAAATAGGTAAGGTACAATATTTAATGCAGGAGTATGAAGAAACACAATCGGAAATAGACATACTTCACACTGATATCGACAGTCAGGTTACAGAACGTGAGCTTATCGAGAACCAATTTATTGCTGGACTAGCTACTTGTCAGGATATCCTGGAGACAGCCGCCGCGCAGAAACAGGTCGCGGGACCAGGTTCGGTTAAAGAAAACTCCCTGGATGCAGTTAGTTGTCAATCTAGGATGTGCAATAGCATTAAGTTACCTACAATTAAGCTACCTACGTTCGATGGTAATTATTTGCAATGGCTGGAGTTTAAAGATACTTTCGAGTCTATGATTAATTCTAATGAGAATATTCCGGATATTAATAAGTTTCATTACCTACGTGCTGCATTAGAGGGTAGTGCTTCTGTTGTAGTTAAGTCAATTGAATTTAGTGCTCAAAACTATAGGGTGGCCTGGGGACTATTGTGCCAAAGGTATCATAATAAAAATATTTTAATTAATAATCATTTGAAAACGCTTTTGAGCATCGAACCGCTGGCAAGGGAGTCCTTTAAGGCGTTACGCTTTATTGTCGATCACGTGTCCAAACATTTGCGAGCATTAGATAGTCTCGGTCAGCCCACTGACAAATGGGACTCATTAGTCATTTACATAGTGGCTAGTAAGTTAGATATCAACACTAGTAAACGATGGGAGGAGTATAAGTGTGAACACACGAACTTACCCACGATAACCGAATTCTACACCTTTCTGCGCGGCCGGGCCGATGTACTCGAGACAGCTTTCAGTAACCGTAGTGACACTAAGACCGACTCTAAATTTAAACCAAGGCAAAACCCTGCTACCAATCAAAGCTTTGTTGTTTCCGTCAACAAAACTCAAAATGTGGGTACTTGTAAAATATGTGGCAACAAAGGCCATCCGGCGTACAGGTGTGCCAAGTTCAAGTCGATGAGTGTATCAGATAGATTTGCAGAGGTAAACAAGTTACAATTATGTAACACCTGTCTATGTACAGGCCACGAAACCTCCAAGTGTAAGTTGAAGGGTGGATGTCGCGTTTGTAGGAAGAGACACAATACTCTTTTACACACCACAGTCGATACTCGGCCTGCTAGTTCAACTACTGATTGCACTCAACCGTCTAGTTCACTTTCCTTGTCGCTATCCGCAGGTGCTGCGGGCCAAGTTTTACTATGTACAGCCTTAGTACAGGTCGTCACTGACAAAGGTACCTACACTGCTCGTACACTACTAGATACGGGTAGTCAATCTTCTTTGATGACAGAGAAATTTAAATCAAAATTAGGGTTGTCATGTGATTCAGAGCCGATTAATATAGTGGGAGTTAACAACGCTGCTTGTAATATAACTGAAGTTTGTCGTCTAAAGTTAAAATCACGCGTTAACGATTTTATTATTAATGTTCAATTGCTTATAATTCCGCATATAACTAATATGTTGCCAAACGCTGAGGTAAATTGCCGGAACTTGCAGATACCCGATACCATTGAGCTTGCTGACCCTACATTTTCCTGCCCATCACAAATCGACATTTTGTTGGGGGCGGATGTCTACTGGCATATCATTGGTTCTAGCATTGTCAAGCTGGGTCCCAATAAACCGGTACTACAGAGTTCTCAATTGGGATGGTTGGTTGCTGGCCCCGTCGCAGGCTGCCAGTCGAACCCGAACCCTAGAACCCATTGTAATTTTACCCAAGAAATTCGAGAGTCCCTCGAAAAGTTCTGGGAAATAGATGATTTACCTCGGGGCAAGACGCATTCACCAGAAGAACAACTGTGCGAGTCGCATTTTAAGGAAAGCGCAACCCGCTTACCTTCTGGTCGATTTTCGGTATCTATGCCATTCAAGTCAGATCCTGCGATTGCGCTAGGTAATACGTTTTATGTAGCCAGGAAATGCTTCCTGAATTTAGAAAATAAATTCAGAAAACAACCTGAGCTTAAACAAAGATACAAAGAATTCCTCCGGGAATATGCTGAATTGGGGCATCTCACTAAAGTTGAAGCTCCGCAATTTGGGTACTACATGCCACACCATGCAGTACTTAAAGAAAATCACGATACAACCAAATTACGTGTTGTATTTAACGCTTCATTTAAGACATCGACAGGTCAGTCATTGAATGACATCCAATTTATAGGTCCTGTGGTTCAAAGTGACCTAATGTCGATTTTACTGCGATTCCGTCAGCATAAGTTTGTGCTGATCGCAGACATTGAAAAGTTTTATCGTCAATTAGAGATAGTCAGAGAACAGCGCCATCTACAACTGGTACTATGGCGCGACGAGCCTGATCATCCACTAGAAGTTTTACAGCTGAATACAGTCACGTATGGCACTGCAAGCGCTCCATTTTTGAGCACTCGGTGTTTGGTGCAGTTAGGCATTGAATGCCCAGATGACGTCATAGCCGACGTCATCAAACACGATTTTTATGTAGACGATCTTAACACGGGCTGTGACTCGGTTGAGGGTCTGAAACATATTATGAAGGGGGTAGTTCGGGTGTTAGAATCCGCTTGCTTACCGCTACGCAAGTTTAGGACTAATTGCCCTCAGCTATTATTATGTGATTCAGACACTTCTAAGCCGTTAGATTTATTTAAAGAGTCTAGCGTGTTAGAATTTAATTATTCACCTAAACGTGATATACTTCAGTTTTCCGCGGACTTAGAGCCCGCTAGAGAAATAACCAAGAGAACAGTAATCTCCACAACTTCTAAAATATTTGACCCGTTGGGTTTATTGTCGGCATGCATTATAGTCGCTAAAATTTTATTGCAACAGTTGTGGTTGACCAAACTAGATTGGGATGAGGCAGTTCCAGGAAATATTGCTAGAGACTGGAAAAAGTTACTAAACGAATTTGCTGTATTATTCGATATCCAAGTCCCGCGCTTAGTTCTTTGTGACTCGCCTACTAATGTTGATTTACATTGTTTTGTGGATGCCTCAAACCATGCCTACGCCGCATGTGTTTATCTTCGGTCACAAGACTCCGCCAATCTAGTGATGGTTAAGCTACTATGTGCCAAGGCCAGAGTGGCCCCTACAAAACCAGTCACGATTCCGCGTCTGGAATTGTGCGGTGCACTTTTAGGTGCACGCTTATCTTCAAAGGTCTTGCAGTCGTTGAGGTGTACTATTTCACACAAATTTATCTGGACCGACTCGACCGTGGTCCTGGGTTGGTTGAAGACACCGCCGAAGGACTTGAAGGCTTTTGTTTGCAATCGAGTTAATGAAGTTAATGATCTGACACCAGGTTTTACTTTTTATCATGTTCCTACTGATGAAAATCCCGCCGATTTGGCATCCAGAGGCATTAGTCCCAACCAGTTACGATGTTCATCCCTTTGGTGGGAAGGACCTTCGTACCTCAAGTCGGAACCCGGTCATTGGCCCAAACAGACTCATACTTTTAATAATACCCCACTTCCAGAGATGAAGTTTCCTAAGAATTCGCTCAAATGTAATGTCATCAGTGTCACGAATGATGATTTCCGGTTCATTAATAATTGTAAGCCTAATAGTAATAAGTTAGTTGGACCTATTAACGCTGTTGAAATGAATAATTCATTGACAGTTCTGGTCCGGTTTAGTCAAGCTGAGTCATTCGCTCAAGAAGTTGAGTGCTTCTCACACAAGAAACCGCTCCACCGTAAATCCAAACTGCTACCTCTCACTCCGTTCGTAGACTCCGACGGAGTGCTTAGAGTAGGTGGTCGAATGCAGAATTCGGATTTCGGTCATGATAAGAAGCACCCCAGAATTTTAGATGCTAAACATCACCTAACCAGACTGATTATGGTTCATGAACATACACGTTTATTTCATGCGGGACCCCAATCCCTTCTCGCGTCTGTTCGTGAGCAGTTCTGGCCTATCGGAGGTAGAATCTTAGCTCGTAGCATACCCAAAAAATGCACAATTTGTGTGCGTCTGCGAGGGTCAACCTTGCAACCCATAATGGGCCATTTACCCTCCGAGAGAAATACTCCAACTTTTGCGTTTTATACGAGTGGAGTCGACATGGCCGGCCCGTTCATGATATCTAGTCGTAAAGGTAGAGGTAATCGCATAACTAAATGTTACTTGTGTTTGTTTGTCTGTCTTACTTCTAAGGCAGTGCATTTGGAATTGGTTAGCGACTTAAGTACCGAGTCCTTTATACTAGCTTTGCGCCGGTTCATAGCAAGAAGGGGTAAACCCGCCGTGATATACTGCGATAATGGCACAAACTTTAAAGGCGCTAATAATGAATTAAATAAACTTCTAAAGTCGAGCCGTCAGTCTGTGTGCGAATTCACATGCAATGAAGGTATACAATTTAAATTTAGTCCCGCGTACGCACCTAATTTTGGAGGTATATGGGAGGCGGGTGTGAAATCCGCCAAGCATCATTTACGACGTGTAATAGGTAACGCTTCCTTGACATTTGAGGAGCTAGCCACGTTGTTCATACAAATTGAGGCAATCCTCAATTCGCGCCCACTTTCCCCTCTGTCGTCAGATCCCTCAGACCCATCTCCTTTAACTCCAGGGCACTTCCTGATTGGTCGACCATTGACGTCATTACCGCACATACCTATCGATGAGAAGCGGCCCAATAGATATCGAAAATATCGATACATAGAGAAGCTGAGGCAACATTTTTGGCAGAGATGGCGAAAAGAGTTCATTGCAGAGCTGCAGCAGCGCGCGAAGTGGAAAACACCTCAACGGGAACTCCACGTCGGGGACCTGGTCTTGCTTAAAGAGGACAATACACCTCCACTTCAATGGAGCCTCGCTCGAGTAAAACAATTGTATCCAGGAGCTGATGGTGTCACTCGTGTGGCGGATGTGACCACAAGCAGAGGAGTCTTCAGAAGGGCCATTAACAAATTGTGCCCCCTACCCACATCGATGAAAGATGACTGTTGAAAGCCGCCGTTCGTTGCTGCTTTCAAGGCCCCGGAAGATGTTCGCGCCATACGCTTCGCGAACTGATACATCGGCATCTCAGGGGTGCGGTATGAGGCGAGGAGGCGGAGACAGCGATCGGCCTCCGCGACTCGCTACGACACACGCAAATTAAACATATATCGTGCGCCCGCGTCGTTCATCTTATGATCTTTGTTAGAATAATTTAATTGTCTTCGCATCTTCGGAAAATAAAACCTTTCAAGAAAAATAACCTGCATTTTTCAATGTCCCGCTTGGACACTAGTCATTTTGAGAATCGGTTCCTAGACTAAACGAATTAATAAAATCCTTTATTATAGGATGCCTACATCATTAAAGAACACACTCTCCAAATTTCACCTCTCTACTATCAGCAGTTTCCATTAGCCAGTCAATTCATCATCATGTTTCATCATCGAGCGATGTTCTCAGTTTCATCCCTCCCGAGAGCCCAGGGTCCGCTTATCAGCCAGTCAGGTAATACAGGGTAAATTAGGGGTGAAATTTATAAAAATGCTGAATTGTTATCGGAGGCCTAAATCATAATATAAAGAACACACTCACCAAATTTCACCTCTTAGCAGTTTAAGCAGTGCATCAATCCATCAGTTACTCAGTCAGGATAAAGTTTTTAATAGATATATCCCCTTACTTATAAATGATGGTTAACAGATGAATAAACTATGTATTGTTAGTCCTTTATTGTGTCATGAAGTTTTAAAGTTGACAGACAGAAACAAATGTTAAGGGGGATAAATTACAGAATTATTAATATTATTAGTAAATAACTTACCATCTTTAACCCAAGGTGGAGGCGTCATGAAAGGCGACACATTCGGCGGCTGGCCCATCACCATTCCGTTGGGCATCACGCCCATAGGGCCCGGTCCGCCCATGGGCCCCGGCCCGCCCATTGGCCCTGGGCCCATCGGCCCGGGACCGCCCATCTGGCCCGGACCACCCATCGGCATTGATTGCGGGCAGTTTATACCTGGGATTTGACCTGTGTAAATAAAATTATCTATACTAATATAAACGTAGGGTCGAGGTAGATGGGCAAGTTATACAATATGTCAAGGGTATACCTACTTGGGTCAGATAGTGTCTTTCGAAAACAGGCAAAATTGAGAAATCGATCGCCATATAGAAAATGCCTGGAAAGCCTACTGGTCCATGAAGGGCGAACTTCCAATGTTACTCAAACGGCCCATCCTAACCTACGGTATGCATTTGACGGAGATTGGCAATACCTGGCCCAGGACCAGACTGCTTGGAAGGATGTTAGCGAGACCTTTGCCAAGAGGAAATATTTATTTGTTTGTTTGCAACAAATAAATACCAGACTGATTTCAAAGAAAAATTCTTTCACAAATAGAAAGCTACATTATCGAGAAGTAACAAGATACTTTTATTCCAATATTCCCACGAGATCGGGATTTACGCTGATTCACCAGCGTATTTTAATATTGACAGTAATCAGACAATCAATCAATCAATTCAGGCATAAAAAGTATCCTTAGATTCAATTTAAAGTGCTTAAACCTGCACTTGGCTTTCATAGCTTGGGCATTTTTAGCTTGGCTTGGGCTGACCGACGCCGGTTGCTAATGGGGTGGCACACGCAAAGCTGTGAGCAGATGGCGCTGGGGTGGGATGATCTTTTTTTTTTTGATGATGGTCAATGAAAACGCCGAGTTTTTTTTTTCTTTCGGTCTGAGACCGATATGGCCAATTTGGCGCCGAGAGTTGTAAAAATCGCCTGTTTGACGGTTCTTAATTCAAACCTAAGATTAGTCGACCAACGCCATCTGCCGGGATAAAAAGTTAGTGTTCCTCCTCATTGGTCAAGTCGTACTCCCGGATTGAGTAAGATGCGGGTTCGAACCCGCAACCGCAAGACTGGATTCGAATCCAGCCCTGCGTCTACCGTGCGTCGTGTTTTTGCAGAAGTATTGTTTCTTTAAATATTTCTAAAAAAGTATCCTTTAAATCCCTTTGTGTAACTCCAGGTGACCAGCTATCTACATTTAGAGTTTCATCACAATCGGCTCATCAGTTTTCGTGTGAATGAGCAACAAACACATCCTCAATTGCTCACATACAAACTTTTACCATAGAAATGTCTTCTGGAGCACTTGGATAGTGCTACACATCTGTCTGTCTGTACTCACCGGCTGCAGCCATGGCCTCGACCTCGGCCTGACTGATGACCTTGCAGTTGGGGCTCTCCTGTGGCCTCGACCAAGTGGTCTCCCGGGTCCGAGAGTGGTAGTAGTATGATTTGCCATCTTCTGATTTTGTCTCCACCCATAGTTCTGGTGCGGGCTGTGGAAAGGTACAAACAATCGGTTAATGGCTGGAGTGATTTCTGATCCACCACATCAGTCAGGATTCATTGATTTCACAGGCATGGCTACTGCAAATCAACCCCCTCCATAACTAATCTATCATGTTTATGATATACCGTGGCCTGACATACTAAATCCCACTAAACCCCAAATTGTTTTTGTTTTTATTTGGGGGTCGGCGCAGTAGGCAAGTTATCATTGACCATATCTTCTGCCAATAGATTTGGGAATATTTTTTGCGGCCGGCCGCCTGCCTGACACCAGCGTTCCTAGGGTCAAAGCAGTTCATCCGCATCCGCGCGGGGTTTGCTAGTCTCTCTCAAATCCCTTAGTCGCCTCTTACGACACACGGGAAGAAATGAGGAACCCTATTGTACGCCAGGGGTACACGGAAAGAATAGTGTAGTTTGGAACATAAAGGGGTAGATTATAGTAAAATACGTTACCATGTTAGGCGGCGGCATGCCCGGAGGTCCTCCGTAGGGCGGCGGCTGTGACATCATATTGGGCGGAGGTCCCATGGGCCCGCCCGGCGGCATCATGCCCGGAGGCGGCCCGAACGGCGGCGGACCACCCATCATACCTGAGAGGTATTCTACATTCATTATTTATAGATAGATACGTAGATGGATGTATTATTATTGTTACATTTTACCGAGGCTTTAAACGCAGCGCATTCACTTGCTGCGCCCCGGTGTTTTACCCTAGTAATCCTGATTGCGCAAGAATATCGAGAGAAAAGTATCTTATTTCCTTCTGTTAAGTTCCATCTATCTCTATACCAAAGTTTATCAAAATCGGTTTTGTGGTTTACGCATGGGACCAGACAGACAAACAGACAGTTACTTTCGAATTTATAATATTAGTAAGATTTTCTTACCACGCCATTTCGACTTTGTTACAATTGTTTTGGCCACGAGGAGATTTATAAAAAAAATGTTACATAGAGTTCAAAAGTCGTTCAAAAGTTATTGTAACCATCTTATATTATAGAATAGAATAGAATAGAAATCATTTATTCGCAACAAATTTATACAAAATACATGATACACAACAAAGATATCGTAGACAATTTGTTGCGAAACGGTCCCCGACTCAGCATAATGCTAGCCTTTCGACCAGCGCTGGTCTTCCGTCGGGGCCGTTCCGGTGACGTCAGTAATTGACAGTATACGCCAAACAAAATGATTTACGTGACTAAGACAATAGTAAAATACAAAAATAAGGGATAAGGTAATTGTAATTATTATTGTAAGTAAAATAAATATGAAACAAAAAAGTAATATATAAAAAATATAGATAATACACATATAATAACACTACATGTACATATTCACTACACCCATTCCTCATATTAATAAAGAATAAATACAAAGAACACGCACACAAGATAAAATAATATAACATATAGCAATAAGTAAGACATAGTAACATATTATATTCACTTTGAATGTATTGGGCTGGATATATTGAGCTGCAAAATTAGAGCGGAAGGGTGCGAAAGGCTCTCGCTACCAAGGTTCAAGGTATCTTTCTGGGATACCCCGTTTTTGTTCTAAGAGTATGTGTTCTCGAATTTTTTTCTTGAAACTACCCAATGATTTTATACTTCGAATAGGCGGTGGTATGTTGTTCCAGCACTTAGTAGCCTGGTAGCGAAAACTTCCCTTAAAAGCAACCCGCTTGTGTGCGTGATGCATCAGCTCCACCCGGACAAACCGTTTGTTACACGTCTTAGAGAATTTTAGTTTCATAAATAAATACTCTGGTCTCTGATCCCTCATGCATGACCCCGAACATAAGACTGGCGAGATGCATCTTCCGACGCGACTCCATATTGAGCATGTTTGCACTGTTGATGTATGGTGAAACATGTGTACGCGGAGGAATGTTGTAACAGTAGCGACAACACGCATTTTGAACCCTCTGTAGAACTCGCCTAGTCCTCTCCAGTAAGCGAGGCCCATACACTAAATCCCCATAATTAAGTCTGGACAATACAAGTGACTCACAAAGCGTAACACGTACATCCTCCCCAAGTAGATTCCTGATTTTATATAGTATTTTAAGACGGTAGAAACAATTACGTGCGATGGTCGCAATATGTGCCTCAAATCTCAGCCTACTATCAAAGACTAGACCCAGGTTTCTTGCTTCTTCAACACGTTCAATACCAACACCATCAACAGTGATACCCGGATTAGTATCAATAATATTTGAGATCTTTGAAATTTGGGCATCAGTACCAAGAACCATAAATTTTGTTTTGGTGGGATTCAGCAGTAATGAGTTTTTCCTCGACCAATCTGCTATTTTGGTTAAATCGCTATTCATTTTGCGAACTGCAAAATATACCTATGTTTATGGCAAATAAAGATACTGATACTGAAAATAAATAATAATATATGCTGAGACCCGGTAAAATGTAACTCTATATTTTTAAATTGTGTGAATTTAAAACGTTAAATGCTTCACTACCAAATTATTACAAAAAAATATACAGTTTAAACACAGAAACAAAATAACACAATTTTAATCAATAAGTTAACTTAAAACTTATAATTGTATAAACAAGTAACAGTCCCCATGACTTCGTCTGCCAAATTTAAAAAAAAATATAATATAGCCTATTTCTTAATAAATGGACTATCCAACACAAAGAATTTTTCAAATTAGAGCAGCTGAAGTGGCTCCTGAGATTAGCCCATTCATATAAACAAACTCTTCAGGTTTATAATACTAGTATAGATAGATAGGTGGGCTTAATGCTAAAAGCGACCTCTTTTGTGGAGAATTCAGTTTTTTTCAAGAAGAGAGACAGAAATATAATTGACTATCAAGAAAATGTTTCACATGCTTGTTTGGTACCCTTTTTTTTTGCAGTATTTCATGTAATTTAAATTTGTGATATTATTTTTATTCCAAGTGAAAATCACCAGACCATATTTCATTTATTACCTACACTGAGTATTTTCAGTGTTAATACATAAAAGAGATTCCTATTAGAAATGGTTTTTTTATTAGTATATGGAGAAATTTAAAATTCAGTTGGATCACTTGGCTTCTACACTATCCATATTCGTAATAGTATACCTACAGTTTGATTAGCCAAATAAACTGGTTTCCCCAACCTCTACTGTGCTCTTACTGTAGATTTGTTAAATAGAATTTTTAATTTATTATAAAACAAAAACATTCCCATAATTATTAACTTTTTAAGGTTTAATTCCGAGAGTCGTAATAAATTATATGCTCTGCCAGCATAAATATTGTTTAAACACAAGTATTTTTTGGCCGATCATGACAGTAATAGCTGCTAAACAATAATATCATAAAAGTCATAAAACTGAGTTTGGAATTCGCAACCTTGTTGATTTTTTGAGCCTGTATACATCTATTAAGCAAAAATAAAATAAGTACCAGGGACTAAGATGCAGTTTATGATTGACATCACTTTGAGGTAGCATTACCGCAGTCATATCTACTGTTAATTTGTGGTAGCATTGCAGAAGTGCCCGTTTACAAATGTTTCCTTCTGATGTCATATCTACAGTTAAGATTGAGTTGAGATCAATATAAAAGATACCAATAACTCGAAAATTTCAAAAGTAGCATACCTATTTCATTCTCAAACCATCTCTACTAAGCAACGAATACCTGATGCTGAGCACAATGTGATGCAATTCGCGGCAGCAATAAATAAAGTGGCTTACCTGGAGGAGGAGGTCCCATAGGTCCCCAGTTGTTATCAAAGTTAGGTCCATTGTTCGGCCCAAAGCGAGGAGCACCTCGGCCGCGAAAGAACCCTCGAGCCCGCATCGGAGGCCCCCCAGGCCCGTAACCGCGGCCTCGAAACCTCATCGGAGGCCCGTTGCCCATCCAGCCTGGAGGTGGACGACCTCCACGATTTCTGATTGTTGAAATTGTTTTTACAAATTAAATAGGTAAGGAATCATGGTAAAAATAATCGCTAAATGAAGCTATGTGACGCCTTAAGTCCTTGTACTAATGAGTAATTGGTGTGAAAACATGTTTATAATAATACGAAATTATAGAATGTTTTAGTCCATTTTTTTAACGCTTTCGGTGGGAATTTACAACGTGGAGAGTATGATTACCTGAAGTTACCACGTCCACGGTTGTTTCGGAAGCTGTTGTTTCCATCTTCATCTTCGAAACCCTCATCGTAAACCTCTGCAAAGTCCTTTTGAGAATCACTATTTTCACCGTCTAAGCTCCGGCTAGACAAGTCGCCGATAGCGCTCGCTTCCTGCGGTTCCATGCTATAGTCTTCGTCCATTTTAGAAACTAACTAATTACAACACAATATTAACAGATGTCTTCATCACTGAACTTTATTTTTATAAGAGTTTAGACTCCTGCGCGATAAAATATGAAACCGATCAACAAAGATGGCTCGCTCGCAAAATGGCGGATGAATGATGATGGCGGATGGCGGCGCGCGGCGGAGCGGCGCACGGCTAAATTTTTTTTTTATCGGTCGTTTGAAAAGTAGCCAGTGTCAAAAGCCTGTTCCACATTCGCGCGCAAACTCGCGAAAACTATGCGCGAACGCGTGAATGTGGAACCGATTCTCATAGTTTTTCGAGGGTTCGCGCCTTGTTAACCACTTTTTGTCAGTTTTTTTGGCCAGCCCCGCATCATAGGCCGGTATTAATAGATCAAACTCAAGTTCGATATCAATCTTGAGCTTGCACTTGAGTTGTTGCGCTGATTAATAAACCTATCTTAGGATGCGATTAAACAGTGACGTATCACTTGAGTCATACCGTATTAATAAATTAAACTCAGCACTCAAGATGGCTCTCAAGATGCAGTTTCGTGTACTCAAGTTCGATCGTGGTTGGTACGTGACTTAAGTAGCTGTTTCGGTGTTTTTGTTATTCGGAAACATGGAGAAATCAATTATTATGATGATATTTTGGGGATGGGTTATTTAGTTTTGGTGATTTTTTTTTCTTTGTTTTGTTTAGTTAAGTTTTTTTGAATTATTATTTAAAAAGTTGATTTTTAGGGCGTCATGAAGAAATTATATGGCCACAAGGTTTTCGAATTAGCTAGCTTAGTTTAGCTAGCTTAGTTTAGTTTAGCTAGCTTAGTTTAGTTTAGCTAGCTTAGTTTAGCTAGCTTACCTTAGTTTAGCTAGCTTAGCCTTGAGCTACATACAAAAATTAAAAGAAATTTATAGCTTAGCTTAGTTTAGCTAGCTTTGTTTAGCGAGCTTAGCTTAGCTAGCTTAGCTTAGCTTAGTTAGTTTAGTATAGCTAGCTTAGCTTAACTTAGTTTAGCTAGCCTAGTTTTGTTTAGCTAGCTTAGTTTTGTTTAGCTAAGCTTAGCTTAGCTTAGCTTGCTCAAGCTAAGCTAAGCTAAGCTTAGCTAAACAAAACTAAGCTAGCTAAACTCACCTAAGCAAAGATTGATTTAATTAAGTTACATTTTGTTAAATATATTCACAATAAAAAAATGACAGTAAAATACGACGAGTAAACTAGGTACCATAGTAACAAAACTTTTTAACTTGAGAAATGAGGTTTAAAACTGCCATTTGCTCACTTCAGATGGCGCTACTGTAGCACGTCTACCTTTATTTGACACCTTCATAGTTTTTTCGTAAACAAACATGGTTATTTTGAGATAATTTTACAAAATGACGCTTTGTTTAGCTGTGGATTGCAAAAACATAGCAAATCATTTATTCCCCAAAGATGCCAAAAGAAAAAAACAGTGGATAAAAGCTATGAGGAGAAAAATCGACCTAGTAACTATTTAAGGTTATGTGCTCTCCATTTTAAACCTAATGATTTTTTTGAGAGAAATTCCTACACAGGTAAGACGTTTCCTTTCTTAAAACTACTAGTGTAGGTACCTACCTATTGATCGAAGGTTATAATAGTTTACTATTCTAACGATAGTCTGTATGAGAATGTATATTCTCTTAGGAATAGACCATTCCCTAATTTTTACAGTATTTTCCACCTATCATCAATGATCATCGATCAGTGATCATCACAGACGTTTCTCTCATGCCAAGCTTTGTGTAAATTAGGGTCCTTATCTTACCTTATCCACATTTTCTCATTCATTCAGGTGATGAAAATAAATAAAAAGTATTGAGGAAAACAGCAGTTCCTTCTATATTTTCTTTTACCAAAGTAATTACCGAAATAAAGCCAGAAGACCAATAACGGTTAAACAGACGTCTAAAAAGAAGCAGAAGGAGACAGTGCTTAGATACACCAGCACCTGGACCTAGCAGAATACAAACCGAAAATAATAAATGCTGCAACTTTAGAGAAAATATTATGAAATGAAGGAAATTTTACTTATAAATTAAAGACATTTTTCGGTTATAATCACATGGTGTTTATTTTATTACTTAAGGCATTGTTTCAATTCAACGCTCAACGTTTTGAGACCTTTACATGTCTCTTCTTCAGGATTGACTGAGATGTTTTTGTGATTTGTCATTCTAATGTGTTAAAAAGTTACTGTGAAACTACTGTCTTATCAAAATCTAAAATTAAAAAAGGTATCAAAACGTTCCTGTGTACACAGACTCTAGATAGCAAAGTTAGACTAATATTTATTATTAACTATGCTTAGATCGTGTCAGATCAGATTTACACCAAACTTTACACAAACAGATGTGCTTACAATGTGCCTACAAACCACTTCCAGCGGCACATTCACAATAACTGACTTCTATAGTGCCATTTCAATCTATTTTCAATAAAACTATGTAAAGTAGTTTCTTCATTTGTGCTTTGCATTGCACATGAAGTAGGCATAGTTTCCTTCAAAGGCAACACGAAGAGTAACCAAACTTCTGCTTTCATATAACAGACGACCTTTGGGTGGTAGGTACTTGAAACCTCTCCGCAAACTCTTGGATGTGGTGTTTGGACAGCCGAGCGGTGGTAAATTGGTGCTAGCGTTAACATCTCCAAAGTGACTTATATCAGGAAACTCAGGAATTTCGTCATCGAGTTCCTCTTCGACTCCAATAATACTGTTTCTGTCGTACGCCTCTAGCCTAAAACAAAGACATAGAAAATCCATGAAAAAAATACCCTTGTCAACCATTTGTAAACAAAGACTTATTTTTAATAAAATCATAAAAATTACAAGTCGTACGACCCCGAAAATAAGCACGTATACTTATCTCAACATGTAGGTACTTTTTACAAAAGGGTTTTTACATATTTTCAACATATAAATCAGTACAAAGCCTTTTTGTAAAACATAACAAACAAACACTAAAATGCACTTTTTTACTAACCTTTCAGTCAAAGCAGCTTTTTTTCCGCTAGTAGACGCATTCCTTTTTCTCAGCTCCCCTTTTAATTGGATTATACTCCACGTTGAATACATTTTAATTCATAAAATTGCTAAAGACACATGCAATCACAGTTGAAGTTTGGCGGCATCTGGCCGTGCCACACTAGCGCCACCTGCCTCGACCTTTTAGTTTCTAACCCCATTAAAAATGCAAAAAAAAAAACTACCTACCATAGTTCAAGGTCGCTCTCAAGATCACTCTCGAAGCTCAAGAGCGATATCTGTTGAGTAGAGCTTGAGTTTTAACTATTAATTAATGCCTAACTTAAGATGGTGACCGCATCTCAAGATTTACTTAATTGATACGCACTCAAGATCGATATTGAGTTTGGTTTATTAATACTGGCCATAGAGCCTACGAACGAACGCGCGAATGTTGTCTAGACAGACAGACACAACCAAATAGACTAATGCCCGTATTAATAGACCGAACTCAAGTTCGATATCAATCTTGAGTTTGCTCTTGAGTTGTTGCGCTGATTAATAAACCTATCTTAAGATGCGATTACAGAGTGACGTATCACTTGAGTCATACCGTATTAATAAATCAAACTCAGCACTCAAGATGTCTCTCAAGATGCAGTTTCGTGTACTCAAGTTCGATCGTGGGTCATACGTGACTTAGCTGTTTCGGTGTTTTTGCAATTCAGAAATTAATTATTATGATGATATTTGGTGATGGATTATTTTAGTTTTGGTGATTATGTTTTTCTTTGTTTTGTTTAGTTAAGTTTTTTTTATTATTATTTGATAAGTTGATATTTAGGGCATTATGATGAAGATAATAATATATGGCCACGGGGTTATCGAATTAGCTAGCTTAGTTTAGCTAGCTTAGCTTGGTTTACCTAGTTTAGCTTAGCTTAGTTTAGCTAGCTTAGCTTAGTTTAGCTAGCTTAGCTTAGTTTAAATAGCTTAGCTTAGTTTAAATAGCTTAGCTTAGTTTAACTTAGCTTCTTACTAATCTAGCTAGCTAAGCTAAGCTAGCTAAACTAAGCTTAGCTAGCTAAACAAAGCCAAGCTAAGCTAAACTAGCTAAACTAAGCTAAGCTAGCTAGACTAAGCTAAGCTAGCTAAACTATGCCAAGCTAAGCTGAACTAGATAAACTAAGCTAAGCTAGCAAAACTAAGCTAAGCTAGCTAAACTATGCCAAGCTAAGCTAAACTAGCTAAACTAAGCTAAGCTAGCTAAACTAAGCTAAGCTAAGCTACTTAAACTAAGCTAAGCTAGCTAAACTAAGCTAAGCTAGCTAAACTATGCCAAGCTAAGCTAAACTAGCTAAACTAAGCTAAGCTAGCAAAACTAAGCCAAGCTAACTAAACTATGCTTAGCTAAGCAAAGGTTGATTTAATTAAGTTACAATACAATATATTCACAATAAAAAAAAAACAGTAAAATATGAGTAAACTACCTACCATAGTGCAACAACAAAACGTTAACTTTCCTTCAAGGTCGCTCTCAAGATCACACTCGAATCTCAAGAGCGATATCAGTTGAGTAGAGCTTGAGTTTTAACTATTAATTAACGCCTAATTTAAGATGATGACCGCATCTCAAGAGTTGCTCAATTGATACGCACTCAAGATCGATATTGAGTTCAGTTTATTAATACGGGCCTAAGAGCCCGTGAGTGAACCCCAGACCTTCGTTATTTTATAAAAGCTGAAAGCTGAAAGTTTGTCAGGGCATGCTCCTATACACAGGTAAGAACGCTGGACTATTAAGAAGTTTGGCTTGTAGTGGCTTTGGCAGGTACAGACTTTCCTTTGTCTGGCAAGGGATTGGAACTGTCGAAAATGTTTGGCTAATGAGGAAACATCTACTTATTACCCAAGTATTATATATAAAACTCAGCTTTTATACTATAACGTAAGTAGAATTATAATTTCATGAACACCCGGGTGTTATTATTACTATAATTTTACTTACGTTATAGTATAAAAGCTGATTTTTATATATAACTAGGTGGGAACCCGAATTCCACCCGGTTCGGTGGTATATTCAAAATGAAATTTTTAATTTGGTAGCAAAATTTGAAATCGGTAGATTTATTTAAATTAAGCACCCAGTGATGCCGATGGTGATAGATAACGCGTAACCCGAAATCCATCGGGCCTCGGTTAGTTCCAATTCCATCGGGTTCCATCCAATATTTAAATTGCTTAAGAAAATCGGAATTGGCAAAGGAACTGGCTCCTGAACAGGAAACCGAAGCCAAAATCGAAACCCAAACCGAAATTGGATCGGATACCATTTTCTACCAAACCTATCATTTTCCAGCAATACCTACCATTTTCTACTACATCCCAATATTTTCTACCAAAAACCAATTCTACTAAAATCTACCATTTTCTACCAAGCCTACCAATATCTACCAAACTTACCATTTTTACCAAAACCTACCATTCTCTACCAAAATCCTTCATTTTATCAATAATGAATAGGAATATGCCAAGGGAAATAAATAAAAAACAAATCCAAATCAAAAAAAAACCAAATCGGTTAAGGAAATTAAAACCTACGTCGTAGTCAAAAAAGAAAAAACACACCGAATCCAAATCCTAAACCGAAACTAAAACTCAGTCTCAAATTCGAATAATAGATCGCGTGTAAAAAAGTAGCTTCCATTCTAATTGCATGCGACCGCACTACTCAAAAAAAAAAAAACTTTCGCCACGAAGAAAATCTGAAACTTTGTAGAAACTCCTTGGCTAGTGAACCTAGTATTTGTCAAACAGCTCCTGACAGAGCAGCCATTTTGATTCCATGGCCTAATGGATTTCACTTAGACCAATCAGAGAGCCCCGTACGTACCCCCGAAAACAGTAACAAAATCTCTTTGAATCAATTCCCATAGAAACTTTTATCCCCAATTTAACACTCTTAAGGGTTGAATTTTGGGTGTGTATGGGGCCCACTAAGATCGTTGGGCCCAAGCCAACCTCACCTGCTAGCTTGGTACACCTGCTGATAAACGGACGAGGCTGTGGCGCAGACTTTCCCTTCGGGGTTGGGAGGTCAGACGGCAGTCGCTCCCGTAAAAGTCAAAATTTTGCCAAATCGAAATGGAAAGTCAAAAAAGAGTTAATGGCCACAGAGATAGGGCGCCGCCGCATAACGGCGCGCAGGAGTTTCGCCCGACTCCTGTGGTAAGTGGACGAGGGCTACCGTGCCACGGGCGGGCACGGCCAAAGACGTTAGCCCCAAAACACAAGTTGAAACTCCGCTTCGCAACTTGGAACATTGGCACGCTAACCGGACGCGCGAGGGAGCTAGCCGACGTACTTTCCAGACGGAAGGTGGCCGTGGCGTTCCTGCAGGAGACTCGATGGAAAGGCAGCAGATCCCGGCTCATTGGGAATGGCTACAAGCTGATCTACACGGGTGCACCTGGTGGAGAGAACGGGGTGGCTGTGGTGCTCGCTGAGGGGTTGCATGACGATATCTTGGAGGTGAATCGCTTTAGCGACCGACTTATGTGCGTGAAGGTGCTTATTGGGGGGGTTCCTACTCACTTAGTAAGTGCTTACGCGCCACAGGTCGGTTGTAGCGACGCTGATAAGAGGTCGTTTTGGGATAAACTCGGCGAGGTCCTTGGGGCAATCCCGTTGTCACAGGGAATCGTTTTGGGTGGTGACCTAAACGGTCATGTGGGTGAGATGGGGGTGGAATTTGAACGTGTTCATGGAGGCTTCGGGTATGGCAGTCGGAATGCGGAAGGGGAAGAAATTCTGCGTACGTGTGCCACTGCCGACCTGGCACTCGTGAACACTTATTTTAAAAAGAAGCCCGACCACTTGATCACCTACAGAAGCGGGGGGCGCGCTACCCAAATCGATTTTCTAATCACTAGGAGACACCATATCGGCTACGTGGCCAACTGCAAAGTCATACCCGGTGAGAGTCTCACTGCCCAACACCGTATCGTTGTCATGGATCTCTGTGTAAAGACCAAAGACAAACGACCGGAACCATGTCAGCGCCGAATCAGATGGTGGATGCTTGATGAAGTCAAGTCCCAGATGCTCGCCTCAGCAATCGGCGACAAATGTGCTAATGCTGAAGGCGATTCGGTACACAGAACACTGGGACAGGATTCAGGTGTCTATCGCTGATTCAGCGCAGTCGGTCCTCGGTATGTCTAAGGGTGGACGCAAGTGTGACAAGGAAACCTGGTGGTGGAACGACACAGTCCAGAGGGAGACTAGGGTGAAGAAAGCCCTCTTTAAAAAGTGGCAAGCGTCCAACTCTCCTGAAGATCGCGACGCGTACAGGTCTGCCAAACGTGCCACAAAGAGAGCAGTAGCCAGAGCCAGACGGGACCACTTACAGCCATTGTACGATAAGTTGGAAACGTCTGAGGGGCAGAAGCTTATTTATAAGTTGGCACGTTCTAGGATCAAAGCGGCACAGGATATATCCAAGTGCCGCTGTGTAAAAGATCCTAATGGTAACCTGCTATGCGAGGACCTCGCGGTGAAGGAGAGGTGGCGCTCTTATTTCCACGAACTGCTCAATAAGCAGTATAAAGAGGTGCAGCCACCGGAACTCCCTCCTAATCTAGGACTAGTGCCACTGATAACGCCTGAGGCGGTGCGCAAGGCTCTTCGCTGTATGAAGAATCGGAAAGCTGTCGGCGCCGATGGAGTCCCCATCGAAGTATGGAAGGCTATGGGTTCTCGTGGTGTGGGCATCTTAACCAATCTTTTTAACCGCATACTCGAGACCGGCAGAATCCCCGCCCAATGGAGACTGAGTGTTATCACTCCAGTGTTCAAGGGCAAGGGATCTGTGCAGGAGTGTGGAAGTTATCGTGGTATAAAGGTCATGTTCCACACCATGAAGCTCTACGAGCGTATAGTTGACTCTCGGATCCGGCAGGAGTGCACTGTCTCGGAGGGCCAGTATGGTTTCCGCCCCGGTCATGGTACCATGGACCCTGTTTTCGCCCTAAGGATCGTTATGGAGAAATACAGAACGAAGAATACGCCTCTGCATTTTCTGTTCCTGGACTTGCAGAAGGCCTTCGACTGTGTTCCTCGCGGGATGATCTGGTGGGCGCTGCGGTCCAAAGGGGTGCCCGAAACTTATATTGGAACCATCAGGGACATGTACCGAAATTCCGATTCAGTGGTGCGAACTGCTGTTGGTGACACTAAATCTTTCCCTATTACAGTCGGAGTCCACCAAGGATCCGTCCTAAGTCCGTTTCTGTTTAGCGTAATACTGGACGCACTGTCCGTAGTCATCCGAGACGCACACGAGCAGCCCCCGTGGATGCTCATGTATGCTGATGATATTGCGCTAGCGGACTCGGATAAGGGACGACTTGGAAGGCGTGTAAATGCGTGGAAAGAGTCACTTGAGAACGGCGGTTTGCAACTCAACGTAGCGAAGACCGAATACTTGGCTAGCAATACCACAGATCCCACACCTGTCTGCGTAGACGGTCACTTGTCGAGCGGACAGACCAGTTTAAGTACTTGGGATCTGTGCTTCACGAGTCCGGCGACATCGATTGCGACGTCAAGTCCCGCATTTCGGCAGCTTGGGCCAAGTGGCGAGAGGTAACTGGTGTCATCTGTGACCCGAAAATGCCGGTTAAACTGAAGGGGCAGGAAAGCTACCGCGGTTCTTCCGTCGGAATCGGGATCGGATTCATTTGACAGTTGACAGCCGAATTTCGAACCGCGAAAATTTCAAATCAGCGCGTCGATTACTCATATCGATGCCGAAGCCAAATTGAATGAATGCAACACAGACAAAATTGAATTAAATTGAAGATTTTGAAAGAAAATCTTCAAATCGACGGCTGACGGCCATGGATGCGCGGTTTTAAAATTGAAAACTCCGCTGTCAGAGATGTCAAACTACTGCGTCGGGATCGAGTTGCTGTCAACGGAAAAACCGCGGTAGCTTTCCAGGTCTATAAAACGATCATTAGACCCGTCCTTTTGTATGGTAGTGAGGCGTGGCCATTGCTTGAGCGACATAAGCAGGAGCTGCGTGTCACGGAGATGAAGATGCTGCGCTGGATGTGTGGAGTGACGCGAACAGACCGCGTCAGAAACTCCCGCATCAGGGGCAGCCTTCATGTCCGAGACATTGCAGACAAACTGCAAGAATGCCGCTTACGGTGGTACGGCCACGTTCTACGGAAACCGGCTAGTTACGTGGGAAACAAGTGTCTTGCTATGGCGCCTCCGCCTGGCCGCGGCAGATTGGGAAGACCCAAGAAGTGCTGGCTTGACGTTGTAAGATCGGATATGCGTGCAAATGGCCTCACTACACGGGATGCCGAAGATCGTGCGAAGTGGAGACGTAAAAGTAGGAAAGCGGACCCCGGGCTCTCGAGAGAGATGCAACCGGGAACAACGCTCGGATGATGATGAAGGGTTGAATTTTGGAAAAATAAATTTTAGAGATTCACTTACTATCCCATATCAATATCTATGTCAAATTTCAAGTTTCTATGTCAAGCCGTTACAAAGTTGCATACAAACATTTTTACCCATTTTTACCCCCTTAGGGGTGGAATTTCCGAAAATCGGTTCTTAGTGCTCACTTTCAACCCCTAAAGAACCTATGTTCCGAATTTCAAGTCTCTACACCCAGCCGTTTAGCCTGTACGTTGTCCATCATTCAGTCAGTCAGTCAGTTACACTTGCGTTTTATTAAGTATGATGATACTTGGGTAATAAGTAGATGATGTTTCCTCACATTAGCCAGACATTTTTGACAGTTCCAATCCCTTGCCAGACAAAGGAAAGTCTGTACCTGCCAAAGCCACTACAAGCCAAACTTCATAATAGTCCAGCGTTCTTACCTGTGTATAGGAGCATGCCCTGACAAACTTTCAGCTTTTATAAAATAACGAAGTTCTGGGGTTCACGGGCTCTTGCTCTAAAATCTAATTTCAACGCGCGAATGTTCTAAGAACGCGAAATTTTTAAAAATACCACCTACCAAGGAGCTACTTAGGTATTTCTAATAAAAACCGGCCAAGTGCGAGTGGGACTCGTGCACGAAGGGTTCCGTAAGTTTTTGAATCGAATGAAAGGAAAATTGGGATTTACGGTTTATGACGTATTAAAAAAAATTACTGGCTGGATCCCCCAAGACAATCTGAAACTTATAATTAAGAAACTCTTTGGTAAGTGAAGGCAGACTGGTATATTTGACAGATAGGGTAGCCATTTTGAATTTTTTGACCTACTCGATTCCGCTCCGTCCGTATCAGAAGGTCTATCAAGGAAAATGACGTAGTTTGCGGAACGACGGCATATTAAAACGTCTATATGGTGGCAATGTCTTGTGTGGCAAAATGACTTACTTGTAAAACGTCCAAAATGTAAAATTGTGGCGATTATGAAGTACAGGTATCAACATTATGTATTAGCTCTTTTCCGAAAAGTACTTAATATGGGGCGGGAATAATATTTTTTATAACACATTTGCTCGTAAAGGGCCTCTTATTTCACCAATTTCAATATCGTAATGTATGTCATTACGTACTTGTGCGTAATCGTAAAGTAAAACGCACGAGTTTCTTTCTAATAAGGTAACACGTACGGTTTATCATGCTCCGTCTAAAACCAACGGTACTTTTTTAAATCTTAAGAAAAAAAAAGCAAAGAAAGCAAATCAAAAAGTTTTTATGTCAGAAAAGTGGTCAATATTTTATGAATAAAATTAACTTTGGGAGATAAAATATAAAAAATAAACATTTAATTCTTTAATTTAATTCATTTTGACAGTAAATTACATCTGTAACAGAAACAAAAAAATATTAATTTACTTTATTAGTAATACTGGCTGTTTTTGTACCGTTGCCTTAACTGCTTTAACAAGTGATTAAAGATTTATTCGTTTAAGAAAGTCCGAGTTTTATTTATTTCCTCGCAAATGTGTTATAAAACGTCGTATGACATACGTGCGCTTTGATAATTACAGCCTCTGCTTTCTTGTAGCCCTCGCCTACGGCTCGGGCTAGCAATATCGCCTCGGCTGTAATTTTCAACTTACCGCACTTATATCATAATGTACTAATACGTTTGAGGTTTTAAGTACTACTTGAGATTAATACTTGTTATACTGGCTGGCCACTTCAAATTTTACAGTATGAAGTATGAACGAAATGTTGTTATACTATGACATATTAATGGCAACTGCGTCAACACCATAATTATTGAAGATTTCTTCTATATAACGCTTGTGTTTTGCCTAAGAATGGAAGGAATTGATAATACATTAATTTTCATAACAAGTCAAAAAGGAAAATCAGTACTTTTGCACGATGGATACCGATACAACCACAATGTTAATAATAAAAGCGGAAAAAGCCTGTGGAGATGTGCTAAAAGGGATGAGTGTAGTGTTACGGTTCCATTACATGAAAATAAAACTGAAATTATTAGAGGGGGTATAGGACATTTGTGTAAAAAAAAACCAGATAAAAATGAAAATGACCGTATAATGGACATATGTAAAAAGGAAGCGTGCAAGAAGTTTACTCCAATTCCAAAGATTCTTAAAAAAAACTTTTGTGATTCAAATCTAAGTTTCATACCGAGTTTCGAGTCAAAGAAAGATACCTACTTTATATACAACAAGGAGGAATTTCTTGAAAGTACAAAAGACAGAGTTTTCATGCGTCAATGAAGTTGAGATTCCAGAATTGCTGTCCAAAGATTTTCTAGTTTGTGTTGATGGCACAGAGAACGACAAAATATTTCTGTTTTCCACTAAACTCTGCCAAGATTTTATGAAAAAATTGCCGGATAAGGCTGCATTCTATTTCGGAGATGGAACTTTTAAGGTGCCAATACCGTTTTCTCAGCTGTATTCGATACACGTTGACATAGAGAGTTGCTCGGAAACCACCAATGTGGTACATATTTTGTATGCGTTGTTAGTTGTTACCCAACAACAACAAAAAACAATCGACATATCAGAGACTTTTTGCTCTCGTCAAACATCATTTTGGACTTGACATAAAATATTATAAGTGTGACTATGAGGCGGCACAGATTAACGCATTCCGTTTAGCATTTCCCGAAGGAAAATTTAGTGGTTGCTATTATCAATTCAATAACGCCATATGGCGAAAGTCAGGAAAGTTAAAAGTTTCTGATTCCAATCGTGGTAGGACAATAACAAGGCTGTTAGCTAATTTACCACTGCTGCCAGCAGTAAATATTAGTGATGTATGGTTCCAAATTCGTGATGATGCCGAACGCATGGAGAATGAAAATGTTTCGCAATTTATCAATTACTTCATAAACAATGGATTAAAGATATGAAACCGGAAGATATCAGTTGTTTTGGGCAAAGACATCGTACTAATAATGCTCTGGAAGGATGGAACAGAAGGTTCAATGCCAGAGTAGGTTGAAAAAGGGCATTACCTTTATTTATTCACGCATTGCGAAAAGAAGCGAAATGGCAGGACTTGAAAATTAGACGCGCTTTATTTGATGGGCAAAGACGTAAGAAAAATGATGTTATTTTTGATAAAAAATACAAGAGAGAAACCGATAAACTAAATAACCAGGATATAACCATACCAAATAAATAAAAAATATAAATAATATAATATAAATAACCATACGTATTTTTACAGCGACTCTCTCATATAAAACTGATTATTTTTGGAGACTAATTTGTTTAAAAAAAACCTATATAATGATATGGGAATAGAAATTCTATGTTATTGACAAAAATGTTTTTTTGTTAATAAATATTTGAAATTATTTTCTGTTTTTGTTATTGAGTATCCTTGACGTTTTATATCGTTGACAATTTTACATTTTAGACGTTTTACTAGTAAGTCGTTTTGCCACTCAAGACATTGCCACCATATAGACGTTTTAATATGCCGTCGTTCTGCAAACTACGTCATTTTCCTTGATAGACCTTCTGATACGGAGCGCTCGATTCGATGTTTTTGAAACACGTTTGTTGTATGGGAGCCCCTCTTAAATATTTGTTTTTTTTTTAGTATTTGTTGTTGTAGCGGCAACCGAAATACATCTTCTGTGAAAATTTCAACCGTCTAGCTATTACGGTTCATGAGATACAGCCTGGTGACAGACGGACAGACAGCGAAGTCTCAGTAATAGGGTCCCGTTTTTACCCTTTGGGTACGGAACCCTAAAAAACATATTAAAAGCCTCAACATCATTTTAGAAGACCTATCCTATAGCCCACAGGTATAGGTTTGATGAATTTTTTTTTTTGAGTTTCTGTTCTAAGTATGGGGAACCCCAAATTTTTTTTTTTTTTTTTCTATTTTTGAGTGAAAATCTTAATTCGGTTCACCGAATACATCTTACACCTACCAAGAAAGCTACCGCGGTTGTTCCGTCGGAATCGGGATCGGATTCAACAGTACATCGGAAAAAGTGGCTGTGACATACGGACGGACGGACAGACGGACAGACAGACATGACGAATCTATAAGGGTTCCGTTTTTTGCCATTTGGCTACGGAACCCTAAAAATCGACCGAGCTGAATTTAAAATATTTATGCAATTATAATTTAATTTTTTTGTTTTGTAGGTACCACGTTGCAATGGTAGGCAGGCGGTGTTACGTTTTTTTCGTTACGAAATTTGTTCAATCAAATCTCAAGGCCCGCGAAAAAAGCTATGCAATAGCTTATTAATTATAATTGCATAGGTTGATAAAAAATGCAATGTAATTAGTTTATTTTGTACCACGTTGCATTAGCTCGGCCGAGCTACATGGTAGGCGGAGGGGTCCATATTGGCTCACATAAAATTTTAAGTCCTATTGTTTGTCTTACTACCGATTTGAATTCATAATAATCACTCTTCATAATTTTATCACTCATACTTTTTTTATTCAGACATTTTTATTACTACCATCGGAGCTCAAATAGTTAATGATCATAATTTTTTTATTAATACTGTTACTACCAAGAACAGTTTAAAATCATAATTTTTTTCTTCATAACATTTAATGATCATATTGCTTTAGTTTATAATTATTGTTACTAAGAACATATTTCAACTCATAATATCGTTGTTCAGAATAGCTTACTTTATAACAGACATTTATCATAATTTTTGTATTAATAACGGCAACTTTAACAAAACTTTTTATGAACTACCCCAATCAAACTCTTTGTGAAATTATAAATGGTTTTTGACTTGTGTTCTGGCGATCTTCTTTTTGAAACGGAGTTAACTCATAATGTAATTATATTTTCTATTCTATTATTATATTTCTTCTTAGAAATTACTCTTTAGTTAATAATGTTGTAATAAAAACACTTATGATTAAGATATATCAGGTTTTTTTTATTTATAGTAATTAGGCGCTTTGGCGACCGCTGCCGCGGCACGCTCGCTACGCTCGCTCGCCAAAGCGCTGCGCGTAATCATGTTCTTACATTAACCTAACCTATCCGAGTCGGTGTGCTCCGTATATTTAATTTCAAAATTCAAGTAAGATGACAATAGTAGTTTTATGACAGTAATAGTTTTTATTTATAACATGATGAAGATGACAGTAATAGTTTTTATTTATAGTAATTAGGCGCTTTGGCGACCGCTGCCGCGGCACGCTCGCTACGCTCGCTCGCCAAAGCGCTGCGCGTAATCATGTTCTTACATTAACCTAACCTATCCGAGTCGGTGTGCTCCGTATATTTTATTTCAAAATTCAAGTAAGATGACAATAGTAGGTGAAACAAATGTATGAATAAAGATATTATGATTTTCAATAATTATGCATAAAACACTTATGATTAAGAAATTTATAAAAATGAATATTAGAATAAAACACATGTATGAATTTCAAAGTTATTTATTGAAATGATTATGAGTTTCGAGCATTATGATAAACAAATATATTAAAACAAATATTAGTAAAATGAAGTGTATGAATAGTGATATTATGAATTTCAATTATTATATATTTTAATATTTAGTTTTTAAATTTTTTATGAAGAATGATCATTATGATTATAAATGGTATGTGAAACATTTTCGGACCTCCGATGATAGGAGTTAAAATTTTATGTAAGACGATCCGCCCCCTAGGCGGAGTGGGGGGGTTAGGGTTTTTTCGTAACGAAATTTCTTCATTCAAAGCTCAAAGCCCGCGATAAAAAGCTATGCAATAGCTTATTAATAAATAAAACCGACCTCAAAAAAACATAAAAAAAACCTTACCTACATACAGTGTCACCGACTTATAATATTTGTTATGTAATCTGAAGTCGGGCAGATTTACTTTGTGGGTCTAGATTGTACTTATTTTAGTTTGTGTTTTACTTTAATGTAGGTATAATTAATAATACGCAAATGCACACATAGTACATTGAAAAGTTACATTTGAGTGTGCATTTGTCAGAGGACGCAATTTTATTTTTTAGATACCATGGCAATGATGAGAAGGTGGTTCCAGGTGCTTTATCAATCCCTAACTAGCAAATAATCAAAATCGGTTCATAAATGACCAATAGAATTTGTTTCTCAAATTTTCATGGATTTTCGCATATAACTTTTTATTTTTAGTTCTACGACTAAAAGTTACTTAACAAAAGTTGTAGATAATTTTATTTGCAACACAAAATGTTAATTATTTTAGTCAAATAAACCATAAAAACCATTTGAACCCGTTTTTCCAAGATGGCGGCCGTGGGACAAGAGCCACAACCCCACAAACTAGAATTTAACTTTAAACTAACCCCCCCTTGATATCTAGAAAATAAAATTGCGTCCTCTGACAAATGCACACGGAGCCCAAAAAATGTAAGATTTCAATGGACTAACAGCAGTATAGGCCTGTCGAAGCAACAACTTTGACCACTTCCCGTAATTACTACTTTCTCATTGACCACTTACCACATCGTCGCCTTTTCAAATTACCATTTCCTATAGTAATTCTAGGGAGTGGTAATTTTGGGAAGTCTCATTTTAGGAACTGGTTCCTAAGGAACTAAATATTTTAAATAACTAAATATTCGTAACTAATTCAAACGGATAAACGACCTATAATATAGAGGCATAAAAGATCAGAGTATGGTTATAATTATATCAACAGCTTTTACTTTATCTTATAAAAACGAAGTTAAAATATTTTTATAAAATAGTTTTTTTTAAAATAGAAATTCGTATCTTTCTTGTCGCTACTTTTACATAGGTTCGCTCATAACATACGGTAGCTCGTGTCCATGAATCCACAGGTAAGAGGTTAACACGCGCAGCACGGTTTACAGGGACCGCAGCACCCACAGTGGCCACAACCGCATGGACTGCAGCATCCACAAGGGCCACAGGAACCGCATGGACTGCAGCACCCACAAGGACTACAGCAACTGCACGGACAGCAGCCGGGTCCGCACGGACAGCAGCCGCTTCCACATGTACAACGAGGATCGCCACATCCACATCCGGGAGAACTACAAGGGCCACAGGGACCGAAGAAACCACAAGGACCGTAACAACCACAGGGGCCGCAGCACCCGCAGCCACAGGGACCGCAGGAAATACCGCCACAAGGAGCGCAGCAACCACAGCGGCGGCAACCGGAGCCACAAGGACCACAGCAACCGCAGGGGCCGCAAGGCCCGGAGCAACTGCATCCACAAGGACCACAGGAACCAGATGGACCACAGCACGGACCGCACATACCACACGGATCACAGCCTCCACAACAGGGCTTAGCTTTACAAGCCATTGATCTCACTGCACCACCTAAGCTAAAAGAGCTGCTAGGAATAAATAATCTACAGAGAGGAGGTCTGACAGGTCTCAAATATTTATTACTAGCTTCTAGAGATGGCGCATAAGACTTAAGAATCGCGCAACAGGAGAATAGTCTATTTGGACCACCGGGGCCCAAAGTGACGGGGAGGCAGTTACTAGCACTAGATCTAACATGGTAGGGCCTGCTGAACCTGTTCATGTGCTGGAAGTATCGTAGTGGGTTTTGCGGGTAGTCACAGGGCATTGGGCAGCAGCTCATGGAACAATTCTGTTTAAATACCTTGCTGGCAAGAGTACGCGACTTGCTCCCGACTTCCTCTACACCCATATCAGTCTTGGCATGCGCACTTATAGGGAACACGTATGACCGAAAGCAATGTGGCATTGTCATATTGTGGTTCACCAAGGCCTGTTCGTGTCGCATGTCGGTAGCAGACTGCGTCCTCTGTAACTCTTGGCTCGGATGAAACGGGCAGGCACCAGCCAGCAGACACGGGCAAGATATGCTCCTGCATAGCAATGGGTCCTTTCGCTGCAAGTCGTCGAACTTCAGAGTTTCGTACATCTCCTCCTTCACTTTCGAGTGCGGAATCTTGCCGATCACGTACTCTTTCCACCCGCCGCAATTTGATGCAACAGTCGTCGCTGAAAGGATGATTGTCACTGTAATCATTATCTTCCTTTTCCATTTGTTCCGTTCTTATAAACTTGGCCTTATCAGATTCCTTGACAACCTAAAACTACCTAACCAGAGAAATAAAAAAAATGTGTGCAATCTAACTCCTATTATACCTAAAAAATGCCTAAATGGAGAAATAAAAGACTATGTGTGATTAGATGATAGCTTAGCAATAGCTTTTACTTATATTTATTAAATCAAGTTACAATAAATTTTCGAAATATTTTTTTAGCATTCGTGTGGTTTTCTAAACTGAGGTGAATATTTTGTGGCTTCGAACTTTTGAGGGGGTAAATCCCTTATGCATTCTCCTTGGGCAGCGATCTGGTTTTCTTCAGGGTCTGGTGGCGGGAAGGGCCTGATAAACTGAGGCGTAGACAGATATGAAAAGCAGTTTGCCGAGATCGCAGGAAAATCTCTCTCTTCCTTTGTTGGCAAAACTTTCGGCTTTGGTAAGTCTGGGCATATTTCCACCGTGCCATTAGCCCTAAATAAGTTACAGTTGCAGTAGGGTTTGTTGCTGGAGTGGTTTAAGGACTGGTTGTAGCAGTCCCAATGAGCGGGGTTAGTTGAGAATTTTACAGAAATAACGGTGCTGAAAGGTGACCTCTGGTGTAGCAAGGGTTTGGGCTTTCTGAAGGGGTAACCTCTAACTAAATTTGGGTTTAAATCGGGATTAGGCGAGCCTGAACACAACGTCTTCTCTTCGGGTGGGGCGTTATCAGAAGAATGTTTCAAAACATTTTTTTCAGGAAGATTTGGGTTACTGTAGCTAGGTTGGGGTTGCGGGCAATATGGGCCAGTTTCTTCAGGGTTTATGACTCCGCAGACAGGGAGGGGTGTATTGATAGGGCAGTTCACAATCGGTCCAGACCAAGGTGTAAATCCAACCGGTGGTGCGTTAGCACTGGGACCGCTACTACTGTCTACTTGTGAGAAGCAGACTGAAGGAAATGAATTAGTAGGGTTGAACACACCAAAATTAGGACCAAAAGGTCCGAAGGCCATTCCTCCACTCATGGGAGAGCCCATAGGAGCACACATAGGACCGCCCATAGGAGCACACATAGTCCCACTCATAGGACCGCCCATAGGACCACACATTGGGCCACCCATAGAAACGCCCATAGAACCACCCATAGCGTAGTTCGTGTCCATGGCGCCACAGGTTAGAGGTAGACACGCGCAGCATGGTTTACAGGGACCGCAGGGGCCACAAGGACCACAAGGACCACAAGGACTACAAGGACCGCAGCAGCCACAAGGCCCACAACCGCAAGGACCGCAGCACCCACAAGGGCCACAGCAGCCGCATGGACCGCAGCAGGGCCCACAAGGACCACAACAGGGTCCGCAAGGACCGCAAGGACCACAATAGGGTCCGCAAGGACCACAAGGGCCACAGGGACCGCAGCAACCACAGGGACCGCAGCAACCGCAAGGACCGCAACCGCAAGGGCCGCAGCAACCACAGGGACCGCAGCCACAAGGACCGCATGGGCCGCAGCCACAAGGACCACAGCACGGGCCGCAAGGACCACAGCACGGGCCACAAGGACCACAGCACGGGCCACAAGGACCACAGGGCTTTTTGGCTTTGCTAGCCATTGATCTAACTGCACCACGTAAGCCATAAGGGCTGCTCGGAATTGAAAACAACTTACAGAGTGGGGTGACCGACCTTAAATATTTATTACTACAGGGTTTAGCTAGCATAGATGGCATACAAGAAGCAAGAACTGCGCAACAGGAGAATGGTCTATATGGAATAGCGGGGCCCGGAGTGACGGGGCCGCAGCTACACGACCCGTTAGCTCCGATACGGTAGGAATTGCAGAACCAGTTGCAGAGAGGATAGTTAACATAGCGGTTCACGTATTGAATGCATCGTAGGGTTTTGGGTAAGCAACTGCAGGGTACTGTGTTGTCGCACATAGGGCACTGCTGCTTTACTACCTCGACGGTTTTAGTGTGGGACTTGCCCCCTACTTCCTTCACACCCATTTCAGTGTTAGCAGGCGCAGGTAAAGGGAACACGTATGACCGGAAGCAGTGTGGCATGGTCACGTTGGAGTTGACTGAGGCCAGTTCGTGTCGTATATCGGTAGCAGACTGCGTCCTTGGCATCTCTTGACTCGCGTGAAATGGGCAGGCAGCAGCTAGCAGACACGGGCAAGATATGCTCCTGCATAGCAATGTGTCCTTTCGTTCCAAGTCGTCGATCTTCAGTGTTTCGTGTACCTCCTTCTCCTTCATTTTCAAGTACGGAATCTCGCAGATCACGTTCACGCTCTCTTTCAACCCGCCGCAGCTTGATGCAACAGTCGGCGCTGAAAGGATGATTGTCACTGTAATCATTATCTTCCTTTTCCTATTGAATGTTTGGATGCCAATTTCACAAGTAATCACCTTGTGGAACAAGGAGGAAGAAGGAAGATTATAAATAAAATATTTTTGTATTGTGGAATCATTTATTGATGTATGGATTCAGATTTACAGAGTTTCAAATACTATTAATATGTGTTAGGTAGGAGATTGTTAGATAAATTATTATTAGTTGGGTCGCTCTTGAAGGGTGCTGAAAGTATGACTACAATTTGTATGCTTTAAACATAGTGTCAGAATTTACGTAGCTGTTTGGGGACCTATAGCTGTAATATTTCTTAGTTTTTTTAGAAAAAGTGTTGTCACCAACAGGAGGGCACGGCTCATAGATAAACCGTTTAGTCTGAGGTCGTTTACGAATGGGACTTTTTGTCTTATCTAAAACGTCTAATTTCCCAAATAAATGAGAAGAGTTTTTAATTTTAAGAGGCTTGGTGTAACTAGAAGATTTAGGAACTTGAGGAGCAGATGTGGTTTGTGCTATCGGTGGGTTTTCGAGTTCAAGCGGCCAGTCTCCGTTAGGGCTTGTCTTTGTACTGTAAGGGCAGATCAAGTGGGTCAAAGCAGGTGACATTTTATATTGCAACTTTGGACTGACGTTAGCAGGCGGTGTAGCAGTACTACTAAAAGGGAAGAACTTAGATATGCCAGAGCGGGTTTGATGGCTGCCTGTTGAACATACTGGCTGGGGCGTCGTAGGAAGAGGAGTTTGAATCTTGGGACCGGGGGAAATTGAAGATTTAGCGGAAATGTCTGGATTTTCAGCAATGACAGCTGGACCAGGACACACACAAGCCGGGCAGGGACACTTGCCGCAGCAAGGAGCGCAAGGCCCACCCGGGGCGCACGGCCCGATCGGACAACATGTACCCGTCACCTGGTAGGGCCCGCAGAACCAGAAACCGTAGGGATAGTAGTAGTAGCCGGTCATGTACTGAATGCAGCGGGGAGGAGTGTTACAAGGCGGGGGGAGGCTGCCGCATGGGCCGCAGCACGGGCCGCACGGGCCACAGCAAGGGCCACACGGACCACAGCAAGGGCCACACGGACCACAGCAAGGCCCACACGGGCCACAACAAGGCCCACACGGGCCACAGCAAGGCCCACACGGACCACAGCAAGGGCCACATGGGCCACACGGACCACAGCATGGGCCACACGGGCCCGGGCACTTGGCTGCGAACCCCCTCTTCGGCATCACTTGGGCCGTCTGAAAGGCTGGCTGGTGGAGGAGGCCGTGTGTGCATGAGTAAGCTGCGGCCATCGGCAGCGGGAACTCTTTCTGGGAGACGTCGTAGCTCATAGGCCTAGTTCTCGGAGGACTGAAGTGCCGTGGGGGCACACGTATCTTCTGCCTCGACTCGGACACGAGGTTGGGGCATGATCTGCAGTATCGTACTGGCATAGTTCTGTAACATTCCCGGCTTTTCCTCGTGGCTGGCAGCGCCTTCGATTTCTCTATCTTCAAGCACCCGAATAGCCGCACCTTGGTGTCCTTGAAACTCCGGCATGGCACCGCCGTGGCTGCAAAGGTATTTAACGCTGTTCACCCCGATTAAAACTCCGGAATTGTGGATTTCCGTACGCTATTTGTCTAAGCTATCCTTAAAGAGCGATAAGACAGTAAAACAAAAGATAAGAATGTACTATAAACTTTATTAAAAATCATAATCAATACAAATCAAATTTAATGTGCTTATTTTCTGAACTAGATACGAAGATACGTATAATTTACACTGCACTAATTTAAGGCTTCACTTTGTTAGTGACGCCGGCTACAGTCACGCTTCGTTTTCCTTCGCTAGTGTTTTTATCATCTTTTTTAGCATTATTCTGCGAGGCTTTTTGATACATTTGCTGTGCTTTCTCGTCTGCCGTTTGTTGTGTGCTGGCTGGCTGCGTTGACGCCCGCACTCCTTGTTGACATGCGGCAAATTGACAAGCACAGTGACATCCATATTGACTTGGATACGTGCAGTGGTGGCATGGAGCTTGTTGGCATGGTACTTGTGGATATGCGGTTTGTTGGAACAAAGCTTCTTGATACGCAGCTGGCTCATTACACATAGCTTGCAGACATCCAGGCTGGTGCGGCGCTATCGTTGGCTGTGGCATTTGTGCTGGGGGCGAGAGATTCTGTGCTATCATACGACCCGGCGCTCCGCAAGTTGGGCACATATTAACCTCGCATTTCTTCGGTTTCGGGCCCGGGCAAGGGCAGGGGCAGGGAGATGGGCAGACTGGTCCACAAGGGCCGCAAGGACATGGACATCGACAAGGGCCACAGGGACCGCAAGGCCCGCACGGACCACAGGGACTTGGGCAACGACAAGGGCCGCATGGGCCACAAGGTCCACATGGACCACAAGGCCCGCTTGGGCCACACGGGCCACATGGACCGCACGGACCGCACGGACCGCACGGGCCACAAGGGCATCCACCGCAAGGGCCACAAGGGCATGGGGATGGGGATGGGCATGGGGATGGGGATGGGCATGGACTTGCTTTATCATCTTTCTTTTCAGCGTAGCCGCGTCTCGGTGGAGCGTCGCCACAGCACAGCAGTTTAATTTGTCCCAAGCAGAACGTCTCAAACCTGGACGCGCCATTGCAGGCCACTGCAAAGACATCCAAGTTATAATACTAGGCGAGAAACGCTGGTCAGCTCGTGCTATTCAGAAGAACGAAGCAGTCTCGCCGAGTATTATAGCCTGGAGGACGTAGGCAGCGACCACCGTTCTCCGAAATAACATCACCTCACCAGCACCAGATATAACTCTTCAACTAAAGGGGAAATAACTAAAATCACAAAAGATACGCGGATACGCGTTGGCAGATGTCTCGTGCCAAAAATGATTGACATTCCGGAACCAAAACAAAAAATGCGTATTTAATAGTCAATTTGTTGAGAAAAAAAATAACTTACCTTAGACTTTAGACTATGCTACTTTTAGCTACTTTTTAGCTTTTAGGGATGTACATTTTATTTTCTCACTTCTAATGTTAGTGGTTACTATTCACATGTTATCTATCGATTGAAAACCTAGTGATCTACTACAAACTGCTACATTTGAAAAAAATATAGATAATCGATCGATGCATATCATTACACTCTCAAATTATTATTTAATACAATGACGTTCTTATAAGGGAAGATACGGTATATTATAACATTGCGTAGTCGAAAAATGAGCTAGAAACACCTATATGCAAATACACACCATCACATAAAAATTATCAATGACATGTACATTGTATTCAATGACAGAGATAGAGAGACGATCCAGGCTGCAGCGCGAACGATAGCAATAACTCAAGCGAAATCCGAATCGGGAATCGCAGTGAGTAACCTACGCGTTCACGTGACAACGGTTCCACATACGACTGAGGCTAGTGCGTCAGCTGACGCAGTTTTTATTGTCTCATTTGCCGTGGCTAGGTACCGTATCTGCTCTTATTTGTTTTTATCTAAGATTCAATACGTAACTAAAAAAATCCAAAAAAACTGATCTATCTACAGCGTATAATGCTAAAGTATCAAGATTACTTACATAGAGGTGCTGGTAACTTCTTGTTGGAAGTGGAAGCAAGAGATCGTCCTTTTATGCATTTTAGCAATGAAACGTTTTTTGGCAAAACGGCCTTCCTCAAAACTAGAGCCATGGTGTACGTAAGTTATTTAGTGCAAATCACAGTTGTAGCCGGTTATTACTAGGAAATTTGGATAAAAAAATTGAGTTTTACTTGAAAATTTTGTCCATTTTTGGAAGAGCGACCAAGCCTGTGCTGTTGATGCAAAAGCTGTGACTTTGTTTTCGAAATTCAAAAATAAAATTCTTCTGTTTCAATTTCTTTTCGGTTCTTTTTCAGTTGAGGCGTAAGGAGGTTGGCAGTCAAACTTTTAGAGGTTTCATTGCAAATTGCTGCATGCCATGCAATCCGTGCATGCAAAATGGTTAAATTATGGTGGCATTTTTTTTATTTTACTGATTTATTGGATTCCAATTGGTGTTTCGGGCCAATAGCTGCTATGGCTCAGTATACAGTATGTAGTATATATATAGTCGACATGTGCAACGAGTGAAAACTCTCAAGAAGAATATAATAAGCCATAGATTTGCTAGCTTTGTAATCAAAACTATTCTCACCCGTACCTACAATAAAAAAAAGAAGCGCCATCTAACGGCGAGTAGTGATATTACATCATCTTACCGCGCGCCATCGTTTAGCGCCATCTTACGGCGGAGATAAATAAATAATCCTACTAATATTATAAAATACTAGAAAACCAGGCGAACTCCGTTTCGCCACCAGATGGCTTCGTTTTATGTAACATTTCGTTTGGTGATTAAAATATGAAGAATTTTTTTTTTTGTTTTATATTTGAAAAGGATTGAAAAAAAAATTGACACCGGTCTTGACAACGTCATCTCAATTTTTTTCATGAATAAATAAAAAATAAATTATTATGCTAATAAATTAGCCTATATTTTTAATAATACTCAGCAACTCTTTATACGAAAGTAAAAGAAGTTATTTTTATAAAACCAAAAGAAGAAACCGACCTACACCCCATTTTCCGGACAAGAAGAACAATGATGACACCTAAATGTCAAAACATAAAAATATCCAAGAAAGATTCAACAATATATTTATAGCAAAAACCATTCCATGTCCATCTCCGACCCCTAGCTCGTCGTCATCTGGAGATGGAGATGTATTCAAGACGCCTCCGGACTCCAGCGAAGACGACGACGACCACTACGTGGCGCAGCTTCAGACACCGCCTGGGAGTTGTGCGGAGCCTGAGAGGCTCTCTGTTCCTATTGAATCTGCTCTTTCTACATCTGCACCCCCACCGACCGACCGACCGACTCAACAAGATGCGACAAACCGAAATGTTCTAAATTATGTGTCACAGGAAAACAGGGTTAAGTGTGATAAGTGCTCTCGTTTTTTTAATGGTAATCGTGGCCTCAAAATTCATATAAGTAAAATACATCGTTCGGCACAAAATTTTAATGTTTCAAATTCAACTTCTTTTTGGGAATCCCTTTCTACGTTTAAGTGCACCTTGCCTGTAGTTAAAAGGATTCCGCGTGGCGCACGCATTAGTGTTGCAAAATGCCTTACGCGTGACCTACAAAACGTAATAAAAAACAATTCAGTTGAAGCTTGGGAGCACTTACTCACTTTCCCTTTCAGAATATTACACGTCTCGAAGAATATTTTGGAAACAGAATCCCTAACAAACAAAATTAAACAAAATTGTATACGAAATAGTGACTCAATCCCTGATTTCACTTCGGTAACTTATCCTCATCCCCGGGCCAATATTGAAAAAGGTGAAATCTCTTTCAAGCTCGTTGAGGATAAGATGGCCGAAGGAGACATCAGAGGATCAGCCCGGTTATTATTTTCCAGTGACACAAGTGCACCAAATAATACGGAGACCTTGTTGGCTCTTAGGGAAAAACATCCACCTTCACCAACACATCACTTTACAGCCTTGTCTTCAGGAATCGACGAAGATCCCATGAGTGTTGCTCCGCCTGAGATACTATCGGCTATTTCATCTTTTCCGAGTGGCTCAGCGGGCGGCCTCGACTCGCTAACGCCACAACACTTAAAAGACCTTTTGAGTGTGACATGTGGCGAAGCCAGGGACGCCCTGCTAAAGGAGCTAACCGCATTTGTGAACATGATGCTTGGAGGCAAGGTTAATGAAAACATCATAGACGTTCTCTATGGAGCCAATTTGTGCGCCCTCCTCAAAAAGGATGGGGGTATAAGGCCCATAGCTGTAGGTACTGTTTACCGTCGTCTCGCAGCAAAAATCTGTTGCAAGAGTCTAAAGGAAACCCTCTGTAAGGATTTCCAACCCATACAGTTGGGTTTCGGATCTCGCGGTGGCTGCGAGGCTGCGGTACATGCCTTGAGAACGTCACTTTTCCACAATAAATGTGAAGTGTTGGTAAAGGTTGATGTAAAGAACGCTTTCAACTCTGTTGACAGAAGTTTTCTTCTCAATCAAGTTAAAGACAAAATTCCTAGTGCGTTTGGTTTTATTTGGCAATGTTACGGCAAACCTACAAAATTAACTTACAAAAACAACCTCATTCTTTCGGAGTCATCTGACTCTAGTGAGAACGGTCGCGTCACGCACGCTCTTGCACAAGTCCGCGCTCGTGTACAAGTGCTGACACAGCAGCCTCGCGTCTTGCCCTCGCGGCCGCCGCGATGACCTACATACAGTCGTAAGTGAATCATGCATATTTGTGCAAATTCGCGGTAAGTTATAGTTTTATAATTATAACTTGAAATTAATTATGGCTTCACCAAATAAAGTAGTCCTCAAAACTGAACTCGAACATCAGTTGTACTCCCGGTACAAAGAGGAACAGAATGAGCGCTTAGAACTGCAGCAGCTAGTAAAAGACCTCAATAGTCAGATAAAATCACTTCAACATCAGCTGAATCTCATTCAGGAACAGAAGAACGTTCCTTCAGAGAAGGGACATTCTACGAACGATAAGCCTCAGCCAGCGGTCGAATATAAGACTGATGAAGAGGATCTTGCCACAGAAACAGAGTGGGTGAGACAAAAAAGTAGAAAGAAAAGAAAGTTAAACACTTCACTTTCTCCACAATCCCAAGGAGTAAGCTCCAGAGAATCTCAGGCTAATACAAAGGCCGAAAAAACAAAACTAAAAAAACAGCCTTCACCTCCCCCAGTCATAGTAGAAAACATTAAAAACTACCAGCAGTTTTATGACCTACTTTTGACGTGTTCAAATAAAGACGCCTTCATGGTCAAAATGATGAACGGGGATTCCGTTAAAGTAAACGCCAAGGACGAAGACTCCTACAGAGCGATTACTAAATTATTATTACAAAATAATTGTCTCTTTCACTCGTATGAGAACAAACAAGATAGACCGATTCGAGTCATAGTCAAAAATCTACACTCATCTTGTCTGCCAAACAGAGTAGTTGAAGAACTAAATGCTAATGGTTATAAAATCCAGGAAGCCATAAATAAATTAAGTTGGAGGACTAAGGAACCTTTAAATATGTTTATGCTTACCTTTGAAAAAGACGAAGACATCAATAAGATATATGGTATTAAGACCATACTAGGTTGTAAAGTAGAAGTGCAGCCTTTAAAAACATCCAAGCTAATACCACAGTGTAAAAGATGCCAAGCATATGGCCATACACAGAGATATTGCTCCAAGGAACCAAGATGTGTTAAGTGCACTGGTAAACACTTGACTAAAGACTGCACAAAACCGATAGCAGCAAAACCTAAATGTGTTCACTGTGGTGAACCACACCCAGCTAACTACAGAGGGTGTTTGGTAGCCAAAGAACTGCAACAGCTTAAAAATAAAGCCGTAAAAAAAAAGGTTACTATACCCACCACCCAGGCCGCTAGTGCTAACAAAAGTAACTCGTTACGTTTTACACAACAAAGCGTAACAAATAATGTATCTTATGCGCAAGTAACGAAATCTCTTAAGCCAGTACCACAATCATCTAAGCTGGGAGACTCCGATATAAACGAAAATATTAACAAAATTTTAAGTATTTTAACCTCTTTTGATCAAAGGTTGAAAAACCTAGAAAGTAGTGCTACAGAGCTACCTTACAAGATGCAAAAATGAAGAACACTCTAAAAATTATAGCGTGGAACGCAAACGGACTCCTACAGCATCGAAACGAGCTACAGGCTGTCCTTGCAACAGAAGAAATTGATGTGTGCCTCATATCGGAGTCTCACTTTACAAGAGAATCACATATTCACATAAACGGGTATAAAATATATCATGCGCTGCATCCTGTCAATACTGCGAGAGGAGGAAGCACCCTTATAATAAGAGAGAACATCCACCATTATCTAGAACATAAATACGAAGAAGAATTCATACAAACTGTAGCCGTCAGGGTCAGAACCAAACTTCATCACATTACAGTAGCAGCTATATACTGTCCACCAAAGTATGCTTTGAAAATAGAGCAGTACAGAAGCCTTTTACAACTTCTTGGTAACACATTTATATTAGGAGGTGACTTCAATGCAAAAAACACATATTGGGGATCTAGACTAACCAACACTAAAGGAAAGGAATTGCTTAGTGCTATCAGAGAAACCAAGTGCAATGCAATTTCAACAGGAAAACCCACTTACTGGCCCACTGATATTAATAAAACTCCAGATCTGATAGACTTCTTCATATATAAGAATCTGTCAGCTACATATCTTAACATACAAGAGGGATTTGATATGAATTCTGACCATTCCCCTATTATATTAACCTTAAGTGAGACCATAATTCAAAAAGAAAGCAATCCAATTCTAGTAAACAAAAATACTGATTGGGATAGCTTCAAATTCGATTTAGACAATATTATTGACCTCAAAGTACCACTGAAAAATAAACAGCAGTTAGATAAAGAAGTGTCACAATTTGTGACAGACATCCAAAGCTGCGCTTGGAGAAACACACCTCTCTTAAAAAGAAAAAACGCAAGTCACAGGTACCCATTGGAAATAAGAAATCTTATAGCCATAAAGAGGGCTCAGAGACAAAAGTGGCAACAGTCCAGATATCCGCCTGACAAAACAGTACTAAACCAACTTACAAAAACATTATCTAAAGCAATACAGAACTTTAATGATGATGCTACAAAAGACTACCTTAGCCAATTAACAAGTTGCAAAAAAACAGAATACTCATTATGGAAAGCCACTAAGAGTTTAAAGAAGCCTATTGTTTATGCTTCACCCATCAAAAAAATAGATGGCAAATGGGCCATGAGTAATGAACAGAAAGCAATTATATTTGCAGATCATTTAGAACAAATTTTTAAAACCAGCGGTGAGGAAAGCACGGAAAATATACCAATTGATGTCACTTACCATGATGATTTGGGAATACAACTAGTTACCCCAAAAGAAGTCAAAAATATGATCAATAACTTGGCTAAAAAGAAATCGCCTGGATACGACCTTATCACTGGTGAACTCCTCCAAAATCTCCCACGCAAAGCCATTGTAAAACTTACAACCCTTATCAATGCCACATTTCGATTGAAATACGTGCCTAGTATCTGGAAAGTTGCTGAGGTAATAATGATCCCCAAACCCGGAAAACCCCCTCGAGAAGTTACATCATACAGGCCAATATCACTTCTACCAATTATTTCAAAGTTATTTGAAAAACTACTTATGAGACGTTTAAAACCAATAATTGAAGAAAAAAAACTGATCCCTAATTACCAATTCGGCTTCAGAGAAAAACATTCCACTATAGACCAAATACATAGAATTACCAACGTTATAGAAAAGGCACTGGAAGAAAAGAAAGTCTGTTCTACGGTATTCTTGGATGTAGCTCAGGCATTTGATAAAGTTTGGCATCAAGGTCTTTTATATAAGTTAAGAAAAATGCTTCCAAAGCAATTTGCAGATATTTTAGAATCCTACTTAGCAGAGAGGACATTTAGAGTCAGACATGAAGATGCCTATTCAGATCTCAAGCAAATAAAAGCTGGAGTACCACAGGGAAGTGTTCTTGGACCTGTCTTGTACCTATTGTACACCTGTGATATCCCAGAAATAAAAAATAACATTATTGCAACCTTCGCAGATGACACAGCCATCATGGCTACAGGTGTCACTCACAAAGAAGCCGTAGAGAAAGTGCAAACTGCCGTCAACTCTATCACCAACTGGACAAAAATATGGCGAATTAAGTTAAATGAGTCCAAATCGATTCATATAGACTTCACAAATCGAAAACCTAATTATGCACCGGTATATATTAACGGTCGCATAATACCATATGAAAATACAGCAAAATACCTCGGTATGACGCTTGACACAAAGCTTCGCTGGAAGGCTCATGTCAAAAAGAAACGCCAGGAGTTAGATCTTCGCTACAAGAATATGCACTGGCTACTTGGCAGGCATTCATCATTGTCAGTATACAACAAAGTACTTTTGTACAAACAAGTACTTATGCCCGTATGGGCATACGGTATTCAGCTTTGGGGCTGTACAAAACGCACCAATGTTGATATAATTCAAAGATTTCAAAGCAAAGTACTTCGGAATATAGTAAACGCTCCCTGGTACATTAGAAATGAGGACATCCACCGGGACTTAGGAGTGGACCTTGTAGCTAAGGTTATAAAAAAATACGCCGAAGCTCACGAAAAAAGACTTCTTCAACATGTGAATGTCGAGGCTATCCAGCTCCTTGACACCACGGACATAGTAAGGAGACTGAAAAGGACTAAGCCTTTTGAGTTAGTTTAGTGAAATGAGTGTTACGGAATAAAATTAGTCTTAGTGTGAGTGCTACCATTGTAGAACACAAGAACAAAGTGTACTTCCATTATAATAGAGACCATAAGAAAAGTGCCAATGGACACATTCTTTACTTTAAAAGTTTTTAGCAAATTAAGTTATAGTTAAATTACTTATTAGCCTCAAGGCTAGATTGTAATTGTTATGAGGTAACCATTCAGTTACACCATAATGAGAAAAAAAAAAAAAAAAAAAAAAATTCTTTCGGAAGTAGGGTGCCAACAAGGTGACCCCCTTGGGCCGGCTCTTTTTAGTCTAGCAATTCATCCGACCATTAAAAAGTTAGAGTCAAAATTCAATGTGTGGTACCTAGATGACGGAACTATAGGAGGCGATATCAACTCTGTATACAATGATCTAAAATTAATTATCTCGGAATTTAAATCATTAGGACTTACTTTAAATTCTTCAAAATGTGAAATTTTTGTTCCTAACCAATTGATTCAAAATACCGCATTAACCCTTTTTAACAAAATTGTACCAAATATAACATTACTAAATAACCAATCACTTCGCCTCCTAGGATCACCGATTCTAGACGAATCGCTAAAAGATTTCATAGAAGAAAAAATTCAAAATTTTCTTTCTGTTTCGGAACGCCTCCAAAAAATTAACATGCATGTGGCTTTTTTTATAATAAGATATTGTCTTTTCGTGCCAAAATTCATGTATTCTCTTAGATGTTGTCAGCTTTGGAAACATCCCTTGCTTATACAACAGCTTGACAACATCATAAGAGATACACTCACCACCATTTTAAACACTTCATTAGACGATCGCGCTTGGCAGCAAGCCTCACTGCCAATAAGATTTGGAGGTCTCGGTATTCGCAAAATTTCTAGTGTATCTTTGCCAGCTTTCTTGTCTTCCATATACAGTACTTCGAGCTTAGTACACACAATTTTAGAACCTATAAGTCCAAATTGCCAGTTAAACTATTTAAATGAAGCAACAGAAAGCTGGAAAAGAGCCTGCCCAACGGAGTCGTTACCAAAAGCCCCTTCGTCTCAGAGGCAATGGGACGAGCCGCTCTGCACGTTAGAATTCAATGACCTGATATATACTTCAAGTTCTTCTGCAGAGCGTGCTCGTTTACATGCCGTTGCTCGATGGGAATCGGGTCTTTGGTTACAGGCGCTGCCATCCCGTAATATTGGTAATCTTTTAGACAATAACACATTTCGGTTGGCCGCATCTCTTCGTGTAAGTGCTTTCTGTACAGCTCCTCACCGGTGTGATTGCGGAGAGCCTGTAGACCGGCTCGGTCACCACGGATTATCCTGCCCAAAGAGTGCGGGCAGGATACCACGGCACTCCAGCCTGAACGATGTCATCCGTCGGGCCTTCGGCAGTGCCGGCGTCCCGTCAACTTTAGAACCTAACGGACTTTTACGGGACGACGGCAAGAGACCCGATGGAATGACTCTCGTTCCTTGGAAGATGGGTAGGCCCCTAGTTTGGGATGCCACTTGTGTGGACACGCTGGCTCCTTCCCATCTTCCAGTGACCACGGTGCGGGCAGGAGCTGCCGCTGATAAAGCTGAAAACCTTAAACGGCACAAATATAGTAATCTAGATAGGGGTTACATGTTTGTGCCGTTTGGGGTGGAGACTTTAGGTCCGTGGGGGCCGGCCGCTCTGGAGCTGTACAGAGAGCTAGCTAAACGTTTGGTGGAGGCATCGGGTGACCGGAATGCTGGCTTGTATTTTGCCCAGAAAATAAGTATTTGTATACAACGGGGCAATGCAGCCAGTATTCTGGGCACTTTTCCCTCCACCAAGTTTTTAGCTGATTTAGATTTAGTTTAGTTTTTAGTTTAGTTTTATTTTAATCAGTTTTAGTTTTAATTTAGTTTTTAATTTTAACCAAATGAATAAACATATTTTTCATAATTTATTTTGAAAAAAAAGGAAAAATTTTATTTCATTTATCGTACGTCATCGTCATACGTCATCGTCATACGTCATCGTCATACGTCATCGTCATACGTCATCGTCATACGTCATCGTCATACGTCATCGTCATACGTCATCGTCATACGTCATCGTCATACGTCATCGTCATACGTCATACGTCATCGCTGAGTTTGATTTTGATTTTCCAGCTTTTCTTTTTAAATTTTTCCTGAATTTTTTTTGCTATAAACCTCACGGAGCCCGAGGCCTTTCCAACGAATGCAAAACCGTGGAAATCGGTTCGTGCGTTCTGGAGTTATAGCGTCAGGAAGGAAAACCCGACTTATTTTTATATAGTAGAAGATGTGAAAGTTTGTGAGGATGTTTGTTACTCTTTCACGCAAAAACTACTGAACCGATTGCGATGAAACTTGGAATATAGATAGCTGGACACCTAGAATAACACAGAGGCTACTTTTTATCCCGTAATTCCCGCGGGATCGAGACTTACGCGGGTGAAACCGCGGGGCCCAGCTAGTATGAAATAAATTATTATTGCACGACAATCTAGCCCCAAACTAAGCACTAGGCTTGTACTATGGGTGCTAGACAACGGGTATTATACTTTTTTGATTGTGTATACATACCTAAATATGTATGATACATAGGAAACATCCAGACTAGAAACAAAATACCAATATTTATTTTTAAGCATAAATATTTTCACGGCGTTAATCGAACCTGTAATCTTCTGTGTATTCGTGGGTATGCGCGCACGAGCAACTTGGTTGCCTGGCAACTTTTTTGTCACCGTGCCGGCGCGTCGGGCGCTTGCATTTCACAGAATCACACTACGTAGCTTTATTAATGTCCGTCGTGCAACTGTCGTGTATTTTGGTAAAAGAAGAAAATAAACAAGTAGGTTTGTTTATAAAAGCGCCATCTGTGATCAAATAGCTACCTTCTATAAACGCAGCGTAGCGGTTTAATATCCTTGAAATCATACGAATACTAGCTGACCCGGCAAACGTTGTTTTGCCTTATAAATTATAGATAATTAAATTTTTCCTGAATTTTCTTTGCTATAAACCTCACGGAGCCCGAGACCTTTCCAACGAATGCAAAACCGTGGAAATCGGTTCGTGCGTTCTGGAGTTATAGCGTCAGGAAGGAAAACCCGACTTATTTTTATATAGTAGATAATCAATTTAATAAAACACCTCCATTAAAATACATTTATTTAAAAAAATAAAAAAAAGCAATGTACCTATATTCATAAAACAGAATTAACAACAATATATTAATACTAAAACTACCTATATAAATAAAGATAGTAACTTATAAAAGATTGCGTAATTTACACTACAATACAACGCGAACGCTTTTGTCGTGGCTATGGTGCATTTCTTCTTTAAATTCCTATGCCGTTATGTAGGTATCAAAACAAATAAGTTCTGCGGGTGTCGTAAAAAGCGACTAAGGGATTTAGGGAGGACTAGAACAAAAATTAAGTTCTCCCCGAGCGGTGACGGATAAACTGCTTGGTCCGAGTTGGTGTCAGGCAGGCGGTCGGCCGTAAAAATATTGCCAAATCAATTTGCAGAAGGTATGATGATGATGATTTGGTGTTTTGCGGACCCCGGGCTCCCGAGAGAGATGCAATCGGAAACATCGCTCGCATGAGAAGAGAAGACAGATGAGTCAGCCTACTGTTGAACAAGTCTATGCTAATATTATAAAGCGGTAACGTTTGCAACATTTATGTGTATGTATGTAAGTAGGTACGTATTTTCCAGGTAATCTCTGAAACCCCTAAACCGATTTCAGAAATTCTTTCACCAATAGAAAGCTACATTATCCAGGCTACTTTTGGTCCCAATATTCCCGAAATATCTCTGAAATAATAAATATCTCTGAAACCACCGGACCGATTTCAAGTTCAAGTTGAAGTTCATTCAAGTTCGTTCAAAAATTCTTTCACTAATAGAAAGCTACATTATCCAGGCTACTTTTGGTCCCGCTATGTCCACGGGATCGGGTGAATCCACGGGACTTTGCTAATTTTTAATAAACATTAGTCGTCGTTTCCGTGCAGCATGGCGGCTACCATGTTGCAGCATGAGCAGCATGAGGCCATGAGACAGGCGCCTATGCCTACAGATGCCAGCGTCGATGGTTGACCAGCTGGGAATAAACAAAAAGATAATAGACGTGACGAAATCCTCTTCGGTAATGTAGACTTACACATCCTACTAATAATTTTATATTTCCCGGGTCTTAATCGCGTGATTATTTAACTTTTTAATTTTCTTACCTCGACGTTTCGACCATGTTACAACGGTCTTGGTCGCGAAAGGACTCTCGGATTAGGACCCGGGAAATACAACATTTTGAGTTCCAATTCCAATTGTGTTAGTTTAAAAAGTTTATTAATCCTACTTATATTATGAACGCGAAAGTTTGTATGTATGTATGTGACCTTGGTAATCCTTCACGAAAAAAACTACTGAACCGTTTGCGATGAAACTTGGAATATAGATAGCTGGAGACCTTGAATAACACGTAGGCTACTTTTTATCCCGATATTCTCGCGGGATCGGGACATACGCGGGTAAAACCGAGGAGCGCAGCGAAGTCTCAGTAATAGGGTCCCGTTTTTACCCTTTAGGTACGGAACCCTAAAAACGGACCGCAACCTCCTGCATTGCAGTCACCCGACGCGCCACAGAGCCCGTTATCGAATTGACCCACAGAGTAAACTTACGCTGCTGTGGCTGCTGTTGGTGCCGTGGCTGCTGTGGCTGCTGTGGTTGCTCCGGCTGCTGCTGACCAGGCGGTGGGCCGTAGTACGGCTGTTGCTGAGCATCGTACATTGGAGGCAGGGGCGGGGGTGCGGGGTACGGATAGCCAGGCGGCGGCGGCGGGTACGGTCCCTGACCAGGGTAACCCTGCACAGATTATATTTATTAGAATAACAGTGTATCCCTGGCCTAAAATAGGGTTTCCCCATCTCTTTTCGTGGGTATAGCAAAAGGAATCAGATTCGACTATGGAATCTGAGGGAGACCAGCAAAACTTGTGTTCTCCCTGCGTGGCGGGTAAACGCTTAGAAGGGTTGGTGTCTGGCAGGCGGCCGGCCGTAAAAATATTGCCAAATCTATTAGCAGAAGGTATGGTCAAATCTATTAGCAGAAGGTATGGTCAATTACGACTTACCTACTGCGCCAACCCCAAATATTTGGGACTTAACGGACCCCGGGCCTCCGAGAGGGATGCAACTGGGAACATCGCTCGGATGAGAGAGACTATGAGCTGAAAGGGCAGCGAAAGAACTTGGTAGGTCTAGAATAACGAGAGCGTTGATTGAGGGCCACTAACTCTACATAAACTGTGGCCTACCTAAGTACAAGATTTACTTAGGTAGGCCACAGTGTTTGTTTACTGCTTTGTAAAATGTTCCTGGAGAGACTATGCATGTGTCTGTATGTCTGTAGGTGGGTCTTACCGGATATGCCATATTTGTGTTACTAAATTCAGGTTATCTTATTATAATTCCACGTTTTAATCATAATAATATTTGGGCATATATTTGGGTTGTTTTCTAGGGAACTGTGACGTCTGACAAATTCTGTCGTTCTGAATTTGGCATAGGTTGATTCATAGAGGACTAATAGAAGAAAGCAAAGAGTAGGTATAATATAGCTTTGGCAATATTGTTACGGACGGCCGTCTGCCTGACACCAACCCTCCTAAAGACACCATTACCTTGTACTATTATGTAAGTATTTTACAGTATTACTAGCTGAGACCCGCGGTTTCACTCGCGTAAATCTTGATCCCACGAAAATATCGAAAATAAAATAGATGTGTTATTAATGTTATTAGGTTTCAAACAAGTTTCAAACCATCTATATACCAAACATCGCAATCGGTTCAGTAGTTTTACGTCAAGGAGTAACAAAGTCACATACCGGATACGGTACCTAGTCTCGGAAAGTGAGACGATAAAACTGCGTCTAGCTGACGCACTAGCCTCAGTCGTATGTCGAACAGTTGCCGCGTGAGCACGTGCTGTCACACTGCGATCATCTTTTTGACATCTATAAGAATGCCTTTTTGCTTCTTTACATATGCCCGAATCATTCTTAAAGACAAATGTTTTCCGCTTTATAATAGAAATAGAAGATAAATAGATGTCGTAGGATAATAAAGATAAACATGTTTTTTGGCGAAAATCCTAGGTTTTTTGCAAAAAACGAATAATTAGACATTGGCTATGTGGCAATTTCTCAATCTTAATGAAATAAATTAGGTTTAGGTATTCATTGGGATTATTGCAAAAAAACTCATTGCTCTAGTAACATTGCGAAAACAATCGTTGGCTGTCATGAACTAACCGCACTGATTGGTTGATCAACACCTAAAACAACATCTTCTCTGATTGGTTGATGATTGATTTATGACTAATTATTCGTGTTTTTCCTAAGAACCTAGGATTTTATATACATTACTATTATACATACATACAATACGTGGACATAATAAAAATTATTACTTGAAGTTATCGAGTGCAGTAGGTACCTACCTAAATAATGTTGATAAATAAAAAAACCAGCCAAGTGCGAGTCGGACTCGCGTATTAAGGGTTCCGTACCATTTTCATAAAAATAACGCATTTGTTTCCATACAATAAGAGACGAGCTTCAATTAAAACATATTATAAGCCACACAAGAAGATCCAACAATTATTAAGATCTGTCAAGTGTAACATACCCCTGGAGGATGCTGGTATCTACAAAATCGATTGTGAGTGTGGCGCTAGTTACATAGGGCAAACCCAACGAAGTGTTGCCGTTCGGATTAAGGAACATATAGCTGATGTGAAGCACAGACGGTCACTGAAGTCAGCAGTTTGTGAACACATGCTGGACAAGCCAAACCACTACCTCCGCTTCGATCAGGCACGGATACTGGCCACTGAGAAGCGGTATGTACCTAGAATGCTTCGGGAAGCCATTGAAATTCAGAAACACCCCAACAATTTCAATAGGGAGGATGGCTGGAAGGTGCCGCCTGTCTGGGACCCAGTACTACATTTGATTAAGTCCCAGGCCCAGCCAACAACTGCTGCTAGACAACAGGACACTGTCAGCCACTTTTGCCGGTTGTAGAACTTAGTATTTTATTTTAACTTTTGATTAGAATAAATTTGATGTAAGCATGAGTCCCCATAAAACAACCCCCAGTAGTTTCTTGTGACTTCTTCTCATGAAGGCGTGCGTTTGCGAAGTCACGTAGTGATAAATTAATCGTTGGGAAGGTGATTTGTGCGTAGTTGGTAATGATAGGCTAAATAAAATGTAAATAATAAAGTAAAATAATAAAAAAGTTAATAAAAGTAATAGAGTAAAAATTAAATAATAAAGTTTAATAATAAAATTTAACAACAAAGTAAATAATAATCATTGCAATTTAGATCCTGCGTACACAGGAACGTTTTTGATAACATTTTAATAGTTTTTAATAATAAGACGGTAGTCTCACTGATAATTTTTAATACATTAGAATAACAAATCACATCCTAGTCTATCCCAAAGAGTAGTATAATAGTACGGAAAGATAAAGATATTAAAGATATTTTTCAATCCTGAAGAAGAGACCTGGAAAGGTCTCGAAACGTTGAGCGTTGTTGTAACAATGCTAAAAGTAATAAAAACCACGCGATTCAAACCGAAAAATGTCTTTAATTCCCATACAATAATTTTTTTTTTTTAAGTATTTGCTGTTGTAGCGACAACATCAACACATCAACTGTAAAAATTTCAACTGTCTAGCTATCACGGTTTATGAGACACAGCCTGTTGACAGACAGACGGACGGACAGTGGAGTCTTAGCGAAAGGATCCCGTTTTAGGGATTTACCCGGAATTTCCGTGTTTACCCATAGGGAACCCTAAAAAACTTATTAAATTCACACGATTTGTAAACATAGTTACATTTTCCCGGGTCTTTAGCACATAGCACATAGCTGCAGTCAAGAATATCTAGGTGGAGAAATCGGCTATAGCTGAACACCTCCTATTATCAGGATCAAACCACTGGATTGAGTTGCATGCGCCGCGTGTCCTTTCCACTGAACGAACGATACTACTCTAGAATTGTTCGTGAAGCGGTCGAAATTAGGAAACATAGGAATTTCAACCGGGAAAGTGGATACAAGCTCTCGTCTACGTGGAATCCGGTAATAGGAAAGTGCAAATGTCGTGAAAAAACTCCGGTCGTGTCTACGGATATTGTGAGTGTGGATGTCGTGCCCCTTAGTGTTGCGCGTGGTGTGTCGCGCCCCTTAGACTTTGTTTACGAACTATGACGGAAAAATGTGGGTAGTTGACCTACCCGCGGACAGTAAAAATGTGGGTAGTTTCACCAACGGGCCACAACCGGTAGTATATAAGAAGACGTCGCCCGCCGCTGCTCCAGTCCCCTCGCGACCAAGACCATTGTAACACGGTTGAAACGTCGAGGTAAGAAAATAAATAATACGCGATAAAGACCCTGGAAAATGTACCTAGGGAACCCTAAAACCTGGAAAAGTGTAGGTACGTAGGCAGGTATTGGTACACTTAGAAACAGGTTTTTTAATGACAAAAACAAAACGTTAATTATTAGTAAGTACTTGAGAAATTATTTAGTGCACGACATGTTATCTTTACCCATAAAAATATATTTTAATTACTTAAATATATTTAAGGGCTTTACAGCAGCAGCATCCTAAAGGCCGTTGCAGATGATCCGCGTGCACCTGTGCTTAGGCATCTCTTTCGAACGATGGCCGCCGTTGAAAACCACTCGGGCGGTGGTCGTTTGATTGATTTGTCTTCCAGGTACACGAAATATTAATTTAAGTTTTGTTTCACTTTTACTAACGTAGTTTATTAAGTTTTCTTTTCTACTAACAAATTGGATCTTGTTGTCTGAATAAATGAATTTGAATTTGAATTTTAAGGAGAAAGGATAGGTACTACTCGTTTCTTCATACTTTACAAACGGAGTCTAGTGTTTCCTCTTAGGATAAAGATACCTTTTAAAGAAAATAATATTTTTATGTTTTAAAACCTATCTGCAATAAGCATTTTTAAGTTTCATATTCTAATTTTCTAAATTGTATTACTATGATAATACGAAAATGATTAAAATTCAAAATGCCCTTTCGCATGTTCATGGCAGATATAGGTTTTATGCTGTGGTTTTATGGCATTAACTTTAGGTATAGGATAAACATATTTTTGCTCTAATAATGTCTTTATCCAGGAAGGAAACAGTCGACTACGTTTGTATGGAGAACGAATAGGTATCCTTTCCTCTTAATTAAAATACATACCTTCTTCATGAGCGTGCTAAATCTTAACCACTAAAATTTTAAATGGTTTTTCAAACCCCAAATGATTTCCAAAGAACTATCTAACGATACCTCACACACACGATGGGGTAAACGAAAAAGACATCCCCCATTATCACATGTAGCGGAGGAAGGTACCCTATAGTTTTTTTGGTTTATTGGCATGATCCCCACTAAAAGTGCCTCGCCAGTGGGGATGAATCCCCACTGGTGGGGACCTTTTAGTGGGGATCGTGCCAATAAACCGTTTTTTAATGATTTTTGATTCTTGATCGGCGTTTTATTTGTAAAATGTTCCTGAATTCGATGGCAAGTCGCATCAAACCGCATTACGTCATATTTCATGATGAGACACGGCGCGCGGCGTCAACTCAAGGATTCTACAATTTTTCCGTGGCTCGTAAGGTAGCCACCATATTCATCAGTGATATAGTCAATTTAAGGACCAGCTTCATAAACGCGACTAGAAAAAAATGAAAAGCAAAAATACTTAGAAATGCCAGTTATTATATCTAATCTACTGTGTCTTCGGAACGCGACCCCCAATGAGAAGAAGACACAAGAAATTCATGGGTTTTTTGTCATGTGATTAAGATTGTCGCATATTTATTATGGAACAATAGTGGAACTGGAGCAATAATCTATACTATAATAATCGTTACTAACATTACAAGCGCGAAAGTAACTCTGTCTGTCTGTCTATTTATACCTACTTTATATAAGCGTTATTTAATTCTAGACTACGATCTGACGTTTTGGTTATAGATTTGACATTTTTTCTTAGGGAAGATATAAGTAGACGTTTTAATGAAAAAATACAAATGTTCAAAAATTCACTGACGTCGAGGTTTGAACTTGCGTCTTTGGACCATAATCCCAACGTCTTAAACTACACCACGCGAGTTCTCTCCTTTATTTTTTGGTTTCTCTTGTCTACTTTTTCTAAAAGTGGAAATTTTTATAAATCAAGGATTTTTTACTACTTTTATTTTAATTTGCAATTTTTAATTTAATATTATTTTGAGTTTTATTTTAGTTATTTATTGTTATTTATTTAGTAGTAGTATTAATAAATAAATAAATATTACAGGACGTTGGACACAGCACAATCTAGCTCCCAAATTAGGTAGGTAATTAGGATTGTACCATGGGTACTAGACAATGTGTACCTATAATACATTTTTATTTAAACAGCTACATATAGAAAATATCTTGAACCAGAAAAAAACATGTTATAGTCAGCATAAATACTTGTCCCTGTCGGAGAACGAACCCATAACCTTCTCTAAAGACGTATTCGCCCGACGTGCCACTTTTTATCCCAATATTCCCACGGGAGTTTTAGAGATTTACGCAGCGTCCTACGTGGACGATTGGATGCGAACGCGATTGCGAAGCGATCCGATCCGGTGCGGTGCGGAAACAAGGAAAAGTCGAGAATCGCGCCGCATCGCACTTTACGTGCATTTCGTCACGTAGGACACTTCAATAGCTATCGACTGTTCCTTGTTTCCGCACCGCACCGGATCGGATCGCTTCGCAATCGCGTTCGCGTTCGCATCCAATCGTCCACGTAGTACGCTGCGTTACGCAGGTGAAACCGAGGAACGTAGCTAGTTATTTTATATTTTCCCACTCAAGACAATCGCAGCAGTGAAACGTCACCTTAAACTCCACTGCGCTCTCATAGCCCATTGATTGTAGTCCTCAGTCAAACAATAGCTTGCAATCGGAAAACTCGTGTTATCAATTCAATAAAGTTTCATCGAAAATGGCAGTTCCGACGCCTGTGATCTTTAACAACGGCCATACGTGCCCTGTACTGGGATTGGGGACTTGGAAAGTAAGTTAATAAATATTTTTTTATATTTATTTTTTTATTTCATTCTTTTTTAGTGTAGGTACTTTCAACCACCACAAATCATTAAAATTGTATCCATAACTTTGATCATTGAGGAGTTCTTTGATGAGATGATGTGGATTGAGATAGTGTTTTAAGTAAATTATTTTTTTTATGTTTATTATTTTGTATATTATAACTTATTTGAACAGATAGACAGACAGACAGAGTTACTTTCGCTCTTGTAATGCTAGTAAGGATTATTATAGTAAGTATGGATTATTGCTCCAGTTCCACTTTTCTTCAATAATATTATATATGAGACAATGTAAAAAGAAAAAAAGTATCATTTATTCATTAAAGCATACATTAAAATCAAATAAATATATAAGTAAAAAAATTACATAAACACCAAAACACAAAACACAGAATAAACAAACACAAATGAATACAAAAGAAAAAAATATAAAAAGTAAAAATGTAAAAAGTATAATATGTAGTATATCTGTTGTCTAGTACCCATAGTACAAGCCTAGTGCTTAGTTTGGGGCTAGATTGCGCTGTGTGTAACGTCGTGCAATATTTATTTATTTATTTTTATTTTTTATTTAATGTAAATCACATGATTACTGCAAAAAAAAAAATATACAAAAAAAAAACCCCATGAGTTTCTTGTGTCTTCTTCTCATGTCATGGAGGTCGCGATCCGAAGACATAGTAGAGTAGATTAAATAAAAAAAAAATGACATGTCAAAGAGATATCTTGCTAATATCCGAATGAATAAACGTACTTTGATTTTTTGATTTTTTTTTTAGAAGGTGGTTTCAGATGTGAAGACTCTTAAACCATATTGTTTTCCTTTTTTGGAAGTCGGTAAAAAATCACGGTTCTTATTTTTTAAATTTTGTTTCACCCACCCGCTTAAGTCCCCGTGGGAATATCAGGATAAAAAGAAGCCTATGTGTTATTTTAGGCCTCCAGCTATCTATATTCCAAGTTTCATCGCAATCGGTTCAGTAGTTTAGCGTGAAAGAGTAACAAACATCCATACAAACTTTCACATTTATAATATTAGTAGGAAGTAGGATAGGATAGGATAGGATAGGATAGGATAGGATAGGATAGGATAGGATAGGATAGGATAGGATAGGATAGGATAGGATAGGATAGGATAGGATAGGATATGATAGGATAGGATAGGATAGGATAGGATAGGATAGGATAGGATAGGATAGGATAGGATAGGATAGGATAGGATAGGATAGGATAGGATAGGATAGGATAGGATAGGATAGGATAGGATAGGATAGGATAGGATAGGATAGGATAGGATAGGATAGGATAGGATAGGATAGGATAGGATAGGATAGGATAGGATAGGATAGGATAGGATAGGATAGGATAGGATAGGATAGGATAGGATAGGATAGGATAGGATAGGATAGGATAGGATAGGATAGGATAGGATAGGATAGGATAGGATAGGATAGGATAGGATTAAAAAAACTACCTAACTTACTAGATCTCGTTCAAACCAATTTTCGGTGGAAGTTTGCATAGTAATGTACATGTACAGCCCCGGCGAGGATCGAACCCGCAATTGAAAATATTATTTTCTAAAAATGTAGGTAGGTAGATCCAAATCAAATGGATGTCTCATTTGTTTTATTCCAACTGCTAGACAGTTGAAATATTCACAGTTGATGTAGGTAGGTATTTTTCAATCCGCTATATTGCAATAATAATTAGCATTTATACCATTCACACTCTTAAAAGCCTATTTTATTCACGAAAAACAGTGAATAAAAAGGCCTTTTACTCACGCTGTTTGGTGTTTGAATTTAGAACACAATTTACTCGTCTCGTCCATCTAAATACTTATACAACCTCCTTACGCGGAAAAAAAATTGATACAAACTCCTTGCGCTAAGAATACTCGACATACAAATTCTTTTTAGGGTTCCGTACCCAAAGGGAAAAACGGAACATTTTTATTGAGACTTCGCTGTCTGTCTGTCCGTCTTTCGCTAGTCTGTATCTCATAAACTGTGATAGCTAGACAGTTGAAATTTTCACAGTAGATATATTTCTTTAGCCGCTATAACAACAAATAGTTGAAAAAAAAACATTTAAGGACCATTCAACAAACGTGATTTTGACATAAAGGCTACGATACCGCGATGTATTTTTACCACTAGCACTTTTTACCATCTAGTGATGAATTGAGACTGGCGCCAGTGGTAAAATATTTTTTTACGTGCGCGTTGCGTTCACGGATTGGTTGCTGGTCCAGTGTTCATTTCAGGGTTCCGTACCCAATAATAATTGTGATAGTGGTACGGAAACCTTCGTACGCGACGCGAGTCCGACTCACACTTGACCGGTTTTTTTCTCGTAGTCATGGTATAAAGTATAGTATGCAACTCTTGAATAAAGTACGGATTTACATTGAGGGCCATGAACCACTGGCGTCGCTCAGGTTTCTAACACTTGAATCACTCGCTACGCTCGTGATTCAATCATCATGAATCACTCCCTACGGTCGTGATTCAGTCGTTAGAATCCTTCACTTGCTCGTGGTTCATCTATGGCCCTAGCACTAAATCCGTCTTTTATTCACTAGTTGCATAATATACTATTGTTTGATAATTTATTAGAACAATGGTAAAACTAAATTTACCTACAGTCTATTTTCGATATCACTCGCAGTAGGTAATTGGGAAGATCGAAGGCCTAATTTACATGTTTCTATTTCTATTTTTAGTCATTTCTACATTTTGTGCTAACTACATTCGAGATTTTTATGTAATACTAGCTGTGCCCGCGACTTCGTCAGTGTTTTTTGAACATCTAACAATCGCTGTGCAAAGGTCTACACTTAAATGAACGACCAGGAAAGTACTGAGCAGAAGAGAATCATGGCAGAGTCTGTTTACGTGTGATTTTTGCACAGCGGTAGGTATATAACTTGTTGCATGCTTATTCACATTATTATAAGAAGTGTCGAAAATCTATAAAAGTCAAAACCCGACTTCGAAAATCAGGATAAAATAATAATAATAAGCTCGTCTACATACAAAGCAACCGACTTATCTGTTATGTAATCCGAAGTCGGGCAGCTTAACTACATGCAATATTTTTTTTACGTGGGTTATGCCCCTCGACTTGGAAGTCAACCCTCTGCCGCAGCTGCCATCGTGCCTCGTAAACTACATGCAATCTGAATCTACCCAGTAAAACTGCTCGATTTCAGCTTTTTTTTTACCCTTTTTAGTGCATTTTCGACTGCCACTAAAAATCATCAAAATTGTAACAGTAACTTTTATCATTGAGGGGTTTTTCTGATGAGAAGGTGGTTTCAGATGGCCCATCAATTTGTACCTAGTTCTTTATAAGCCGGTTCTATTGATGGAAGGTCAAAAGATAGTGATTTACTGCATTGTGGGATGCTATTCTGCTTATCATTTCATGGGTTCGCATCAGATCTTCATTGTGGGACCCACTCGGGACTCTCACTTTCCAAAAAAAATAAAAATATCGAAATCGGACTTCATATGCCGGAGTACGGCGTGAACATAATCATATATCAGTATATCACATACAAACAATATACGGGTCGAATTAAGAAGCTCCTAAGAGATTTTTCATAACAAACATTCAGACGCACACACACACTCACACAAATACAAATCTTTATCCAGGGAGGAATCAGTCTATATTTTATGGAGAACGAGTAGGTTCCTCTCCTCTTAATACTCGTAAATCGAAAAACCTTGTTTAACTAATCCTTGGTTGATACATTTCAGTCGAAGCCCGGGCAAGTAGCGCAGGCAGTGAAGGACGCGATCGACATCGGCTACCGACACATCGACTGCGCTCACATCTACGGCAACGAGAAGGAGGTCGGCGAGGCTCTGGCGGAGAAGTTTCAAGAAGGTAAACTCAAACGGTAAGTCTAGTATCCTAGATTATCTAGATTATTCTAGATGGTGGGTATTCTAACGACGTTCGAATTTTGGTCCATCTTTTTAGGGTTCCGTACCCAAAGGGTAAAAACGGGACCCTATTACTGAGACTTCGCTGTCTGTCCGTTTGTCCGTCTGTCACCAGGCTGTATCTCATTAACCGTAACAGCGAGACAGTTAAATTTTTACAGAAGATGTATTTCGGTAGCCGCTACAACAACAATTTCTTAAAACAAAATAAAACAAATATTTAAGAAGGGCTCCCATACAACAAACGTGTTTCAAAAACTACAAGGGAAGTTTGTAGTTATGTGCGCTAAAAACATCGCTCTTCCGGTGAAGGAAAACATCGTGAGGAAACCGACATGTCCTAGGACTCACCACGGTCCGAAGGCATGGGATATTCGCCAATCCGGAGTAAGATCCCGTGGCGTCCTACTGCTTAACCCCTTTGAAATCACGTACCCCAATTGGGAGGCTAAGTGTGGAAAAAGGCACAGCGAAACATAACTTAACTTTTACAAGGGAAGTTTTTGAAGAAGAAGGTTGGAGCCGACCTTCTGCGTTTCGTTGGGTTCGATGCGCGTTGGAGACGATTTATTTATGCTAAACATAAATGTTCTTTAGTTACATTTTCTCGGGTCTTAATCGCATATTATTATTTATTTTCTTACCTCGCCGTTTCAAGTATGTTACAATGGTCTTAGTCGCGAGGTGTTTAATAAATTAATATTGTGAATTTATACCATTATGGTTGTTTCTGGTCTGAATGTTTTCTATGTATCACTCATACATAAGTAATGTACCTACTGTGCTAGTAATGTGCTTTTTTAATACATTAGGATGACAAATCACATCTTAGTCTATCCTGAAGAAGAGACCGAAAGGTCTCGAAACGTTGAGCGTTGTAACAATGCTAAAAGTAATAAAAACCACGCGATTCAAACCGAAAAATGTCTTTAATTTCAATACAACATCGCGAAAACAGAAGAAGAATCTATAAGTAATGTATTTACAAAAACAAAAAAACTAAATATTTAGTATAGATATTATATATCCGTTCTCTAGTAGCTGCCCATAGTGTAAGCCTAATTGCTTAGTTTGGGGCTATATAGATTACGCTGTGTGCTCTTCGTCAAAAATACGGTCCCGCTTGATACTAAAGAAAAGAAAGTCGATAACCCTGTGTCTTTTGGTGGCGATACGAAGTTGCACCGGTTGCCTAATCATAAATAAATAAATAAGGGTTGCAGGAATAATTCATAAAAGAAAGAAAGAAAACTTAGGTTGTCGTGCGAGCTATTGATTGGTCCTGAATAAGTGATTTAGTAATGATACCCTTTAAGTATTGTTTGTCCTCGTAAGCTGGTTATGAAAAAAAGAAAAAAAATCCGTGTTCATAGCTGGTTATGAAAGATCAGTTACAACAGTGGACCAAACCCTCGTTTGGTGTTTGTAGTTTACATATTCTATGAGCCTTCGACGAGCGAGCGCTATGGCGCCGCCCTTGGGACACCTATTGTTATTGACCAATCAATAGATGGTAGATTATAAAGAAAGCATGTCATTATGTAGTCTTTATCAATAACCGTAGCGACCTTAAGTTTTAAGTATATTATTATGTTTTACTAGCGACCCGCACTGCTTCGCACGCGTGCAATGCTGATACTAATAACTCGTTCTACAGAATGTCTTTTATACGTAGTAGGTATGTAGGTAATATATTATGTGCACCGAGGTACCTACTAAAACCCTTCTTATGTAGTGGGCGTCATATTAAATCCAGAGCATACGAAGGACTCTAGAGTTAACTCCCGAGCGTAGCGAGGGTGTTAAAAATTTAAATTCTGAGCGACGCGACGCGAGGAAGTTATGTACCTATAGTCCTGAGTGAAGCGTGGGATTCAAGACTAAGACTACGGGAAGAGATGGGTAACCCTATTCTATTCTATGCTGTGGGCGCGAGAGTGGCTACACGGCACAGAATAGGGTTACCACTAGGGCATGCAATATCGGATTGTTTTCTATCCCGGGATGATATCGATATTAAGAGCTCAATCCCGGGATCCCGGGATTGATACTGGGATTTTAGATAACGTTAAAAAGGCGAATTTAATACAATAAAAATGTGTTAAATCTAAAATATTTAATATATTTAAAACTCTAGTCGTTTCATTACGTAAATAAGTTGCCCCGAGGGCCGTCCACCCCATCATTTTGGAAATATGGCGGACAAATAGCCTAAACCCGAAAGTATCTAAAATGATGTTAGCAGAAAAAATTTGCAGGCGAGCTTGTATAAAAAAATACTTGTCTTAAAAATTGCAACGAATCACGTTACTTTTATTGTTTTAAACATTTTACCAATTCCCTACGCTTCTAAATCTTTACAGATCTCTTCCTCAGGGGTAGACTAATTTGGGTTTAATTTTAATAGTTCTATTCAATCATTCCATGAGGAAAAATATAGCTAAAAACCTTAATTTATACCCAAATAGTAAATTGCTCAAATCTCGATATCGGATCATTCAATCCCGGGATTATAATAACGAACTTTTGCGAACGAGATCCCGGGATTACGATATCCCGGGATTCCGGGATTCATGCCCTAGTTACCACAGCTCTCGGAATACTATATGAACACTGTTTATCACAAATCTCGGCTTATCTAAATATATCTATTTTAACTTTAATATCTTATCTGTGTAATATTTTTAGGCACCAATGGGCACCATTAACTTTTGTTTACCTATTTGACAACCACTGATAATAATATTAGCGGTTATGCCATCGAGTATAGCTGGATAGTACAAATAAATAAATAAATAATATTGCACGACGTTAGACACAGCGCAATCTAGCCCCAAACTAAGCACTAGGCTTGTACTATGGGTACTAGACAACGAATATACCTACTACATATTATACGAACCCACGACTCTCGGAATGAAAGCCGGGGTATCTACCACTAGACCAACACCGCTCACGAAATCCTGACTGAAAACAATGACTACGTAATATTGAAAACATAATCAGATTTATTTTTAAACTCTGTTTTTTATTGTGATAACTGATAATATTCAAAAAAATGTAAGTTCGCGACCAATAATAATAATAGGCACGTCACGATTTACCCTGACGTAACCACAAAAAAATCAATAGTCAAAAACGATAGACAGATAGGAACGTATCACAGCTGAGGTCCCACATGCGTTAGCATCAGTTCAGGAGTAGCATCATCAGCAGGCTGGTCTGTGATAAAACGGGCCGTGGGACCCTACCTTTATGCAACTTTGATACGTATAACCATTTATACTATTTTATTGTAGTAGGTAGGTACCTACTCCAAGGGTACCCTTGCGGCATCAAGAGTTCGCCCTTTGAGTACCTACCGTTTTACCCATTACTTTTGTGGTGGAAGTCGTGGAAGCGACGTCTATCCAGATATATTGGGCTGTGGCTACTCTTTAACACATACTCGTTTTTCAAGGGAGGAGATATTCATAACGTCAAAGCTATGGTGTACCTTCCACCGCCCTGACCTGGTGGAACCTTCGGTGAAGACTTCTCTCCAGGACCTTGGCCTGGAATACCTGGACCTGTACCTGATACACTGGCCCCAGGCGTTCAAGGTAAAAGTCATGATCATTTGCTATTATTTCATTCATCTTCGGCTATGCGCGCTGATCTAAGGTCTAAATCTATCTTTTTATATTTCCCATAGGAAGAAGACGGTCTATTACCAAAAGACGACGATGACAAGTTTATTCCATCTTCAGTAGACTACGTGGACACGTGGAAGGCTATGGAAGAGCTGGTGAACAAAGGTCTGGTGAAGAGCATCGGCCTCTCCAACTTCAACAAGGCGCAAATCGAGAGGGTCTTGGAGAATGGGACCATCAAACCCGCTGTACTGCAGGTGAGAATTTAAAGAACAACTTTTATATTTTATTAGATTTTCGGATCGTTTCGATTAATCACAAAAATGTTGGGGTAACACATTCTACATTACTACGATCATGAAGTACCCACCTAGATTTGATTTAAACTCCAAAACTCTGTCCTAGATCGAAGTCCACCCATACCTAAACCAGCAGAAACTGTTTGACTACTGCAAGCTGCAGGACATCGCCGTAACCGCGTACTCCCCCCTGGGATCCCCCGACAGACCCTGGGCCAAGCCTGGGGACCCCCAGCTCATGGACGATGAGAGGCTGAAGACTATAGCCGAGAAGTATGAGAAAACTAGTGCTCAAGTGTTGATCAGGTAAGGACTGAATTGGTATATGTAGTAACATAATTGGAGACAAGGCGGAACCAACAGTATTGATTTGGTGGAAATTGTAATATAACAGTAAAGACTGCTAAATTTTTAAGTCCAGGAGGGTTACTTCGCTTCGTTTCGATACGACAACGATACTGTCATAACGATGGTTCTACTGTCACCCTACCATCAGAATGTGACAGTAGAATCATCGTATGACAGTATCGATGTCGTATCGAAACGAACCGCAGTAACCCTCCTGGAGTATCCACAGTTCTAGGAGAAGCCAAAAATATAGGCCCCATGTAAATCATCATCATCACGATGTTCCCGGTTTCATTTCGCTTTCCTGCTCTTACGTCTTCATGCTCGGTGTACGCAGCCAGTTTTACGTGGGAAGCCAGGGTACCGTGGGGGTTCAATACTTTTCCATTGGGGGGAGCTTGCAAGAGATGTAAATGAGTCTGTCAATGTTTTTAGGGTATACTGTTGAAACTTGGCAAGTAGATGCGGTCTGTAAACCGCATTAAGATTTCCACACAAAAATAGGAAACAACCAATAAATTTTTAGGGTTCCCCATTCATAGAACTAAAAATCCAAAAAAAAATTTTTCACATAACCTATACGGGTCCGACTCGCATTTGGCCGGTTTTTTATTTAATGTCTAAAGTGTTTGTCCAAACCGTGTGTTTCAGATACGCGATCGAGCGCGGTATGATTGTGATCCCGAAGTCTGTGACGCGCAGCCGCATTGAGCAGAACTTCGACGTGTTCGACTTCCAACTCACCCTCGAGGATGTCGACCAGATCGCCACTCTCGAGTGTAACGGACGACTCTGTTCTATGGGAGAGTGAGTGCTTTCTACTTAACCCCAGATACGGTACCTAGTCTCGGAAAATGAGACGATAAAACTGCGTCTAGCTGACGCACTAGCCTCAGTCTTATGTCGAACCGTTGCCGCGTGAGCACGTGCTGTCACACTGCCATTATCTTTTTGAAATCCATAAGAATGCATTTTTGCTTATTTACAAATGCCTGAATCATTCTTAATCGACAATTTTTTTTAAATACTAGGCTCTCCGTCGTTAAATAGCCAATGAGGAGGAACACTAACTTTTTATCCCGGCAGAGGGCGTTGGTCGACTGATCTTAGGTTTGATTTAAGAACTGTCAAACAGGTGTTTTTTTACAACTCGGCGAAAAATTGGCCATATCGGTCTCAGACCGAAAGAAAAAAATAACTCGGCGTTTTCCTTTTTGGGACCATCATCAAAAAAAAAAAGATCACCCGACCCCAGCGCCATCTGCTCACAGCTTTGCGTGTGCCACCCCGTTACTCAGGATTTTGAATATTGTATTACCTAACCCGTGGTCACTGACCTTCGTGTATGGCCAGGAGGTCGCGCACTGAATTTTGTGCCGATTTTATCTGCGCCATGTTGCGCTGTTTTCTATTAAAAATGATGGTGACCGTCCACGGAACTATGTATTAGTTCCATGGACGGTCACCATCACTTTCATTAAAAAAAACGTGTGGCACTCGGGGACTGCCGCTGAAAGCTAATGCATAGCATTTTTTATCAACTTATGCTATTATAATTGTTTTTTTATTTTGTTCCACGTTGCCATGTTAGGCGGGGTGTTAGGGGGTGTTAGGTTTTTTCGTTACGAAATTTCTTCATTCAAAGCTCAAATATAAAAGCGATAAAAGCAATGCAATAGCTTAAAAACGCGCGACAACAGCGCAACATGGCGCAAATCAAATCGGCACAAAAAAGATCAAATGTAATTTTGTATGGTATAGCAATTCCAGCGTACATACTTGACAGAGTTAAGTGAACGTGGTGCTTAAAAAAATATATTTCTATTTAACCATTTCTTTTGTTTTTCGTTTCAGCACACATCACCCTGACTACCCTTTCCACAATGAATACTAAAGAAGCCTCCATATCATATACAAATTGAAGGAGATCATAGGAAATCACTACGCTTGTTTCGCACAGAGTGTACCATTATATTTGCTTTATAAACACAATCGAAAGGACCTATTTATTTTAAATTTTAAAATAGGTACAATAATTAGCTTAGTATTGTTGTTATGTATTTGAATAAATTATTGAACAACTGTTTTTTGGTTTTAATACATTTAAATCTAATTGATGATTGCAAAAACATTGATTTTCAAGGATGGTAGATTATCCATTTACTTGCATTTTTTAGGGTTTCGTCATACCCAAAGGGTAAAAACGGGACCCTATTAGGTACTGGAGACTGGAGACTTCGCTGTCTGTCCGTCTGTCACCACTCACCAGGTTGTATCTCATAAACCGTGATAGCTAGACAGTTGATCACAGAAGATGTATTCGTGTAGCCGTTATAACAACAAATACTAAAAACAACATTTAACAAATAATTAAAGGGGGCTCCTAAACAACAAACTTGTTTTTTGACATAAAACGCAAGGATACCGCGATGTATTTTTGCCACTAGCGCCATCTAGTGGTGGAGTGATAAGACTGGCGAGGCGCCCTAGTGGTAACAATTTTTTTTACGTTTGCGTTGCGTACACGGATTGATTGGCCCAATGTTTATTTTAGGGTTCCGTACCTATAACTACCCAATTGTGATAGTAGTACGGAACCCTTCGTGCGAGAGTATAACTCGCACTTGGTTGGTTTTTTTTCTAGAATATGACGGAAGCAATTGTCTGAAGATACGAAGCCAATAGGAGCAGTTCTTGCGTGTAAATTCAAAATCTATTTATCTATACATATAATAAAATCGTAACTTAGCGGTGTCTGTTTTTGGAAGATATAAAAAAAATATAAATTGTATGGGTATCTATTAACGCAGTAGAACCTATTTTTCTGTTTTTCTGGTTGTCTGTTTGTCTGTTTGTCTGTTTTTTGAAGATACTAAAAAAAATCAAATTTTATCGGTATCTATTAACGCAAAAGAACCTATTAAAAAAATAAAAAGGTTGTCTGTTTGTCTGTTTGTGTGTGGCTTTGACTACGCTAATCTCAGAAACGGCTCATACGATTTTAACCAAATTCGGTATGCAGATAGCTTTTGACCCCGATTAGGCTTTAGGCTATTTTTTATCCGGATATCAAGTCCGGTTATCCGGAAAAAGTGATTTTTCTAATTTTTTGCTAATTGATTTCAATGTTGTATCAAAGAAGTATGTTGTGAGCAATCAACACATAATTTCCGGATATCTGGATATCGAAAAATTAGAACAAAAAAACCGGTTATCCGGAAATTCAAAAAAAATCAGATTGTGGACCTATCCGTATGTCCAGAAGGCCTACTGCGTTTCTCCGAATGATAATTTGTGACGTTCGAAATTTAAAATTTGTTGAAGAAACTTTTTGGTCGGACCGACCGATAATTCAAAAATCTATAGGTACTTATACTAAAATTGTAAATGAGAGATGTCTGTTTTTGGAAGATACTAAATGAAAATTTTTATGAGTAGTATCTATTTTTAACCGACTTCAAAAAAGGAGGAGGTTCTAAATTCGACCCGTATATGGTTTGTATGTATGTATGTATGAATGCATGGATTTCCATCAATATAATATTATGAAGTACTAGGTACAACTTGATGGACCACATGAAACCACTTTCTCACCAGAAAAACTCCTCAGTGATACGGTAAGTTACGGTTACAATTTTGATGATTTTTATTGGCAGTCAAGAATGCACCAAAAAGGGTAAAATAAGATAAATTAAAAAAATTAAAACCGACTTCAGAAAAAAGGGACAAAATAACTTCTCCTATATACAGTACTACCAACTTATTTGTTATGTAAGCTGAAATCGGGAAGTTTTTCAGATTGCGTGTAGTTTCCCTCCCGATGTACGTCCACCTTACCGTAGTGGGGGGACTCAGTAGCTGGGCGGCGGGCAGTGAAGCTGCAAGGCGCATAAGGTGGGAAGCCGGGCTTGCCTGGCTTCTAACCCGTGAACCCGCATCAGCGGGGTCGGGGATCCTTTTTCGCAAGGAAGGGGCCGCGTGGAAGAAAACCACTATAAAAAATTACGAGGGGGTGCCGGGCCGTCGTGGTTTTTGCCAGGACTTGTCAGTCAACCGCAAGTCTGCGTCAGCGGGTCCGAGGGTCCATTCGGCAAGGAGGGAAGGCCGCGTGGAAGACAACCACTTTAAAAAATCGCCTTAGCCCGGGGTGGTGAACTTGGGGCTTTCGGAGCCTAGGATTACCGCCGGCTATCTCGAGACCCTCAATCTTGAGATAGTGGCGTATCCGTGCCTCTTGGAAAGGGATTGTCCTTCGGGACAGAGATGAGGCCGTCCGAGTAGGTGGATGTAGTCCGCGAGGAATTCCCACTGACCTCGGCACTTGCGGAAGGAGGAACGCCGAAGGGGGCTTAATTTCTTCTATTTTTGAAGTCAGGTTAATTTTTTTATATTTTCTACTAAGGCTACTTTGTCGTTACCTATCCTACTTACAAGTTACCTACCGCTGCGCAAAATCAACACTTAAACAGACTCTGCCATGATTGTCTTCAGCTCAGCTACAGTCTTCCCTGGTCGTCCGTTTAAGCATAGATTTTTGCACAGCGATAAGTAGGTGTTCGAAAAACGCTGACGAAGTCGCGGGCACAGCTAGTTACTATTATAAAGCGGAAGAGTTTGTTTGTTTTTTTGTTTGTTTGTTTGTTTGAACGCGCTAATCTCAGGAACCACTGGTCCGATTTGAAAAATTCTTTCAGTGTTGGATAGTCCATTTATTGAGGAAGGCTATAGGCTACTTTTGATTCCGATATTCCCACGGGATCGGGACTTATGCGGGTGAAACCGCGGGGCGCTGCTAGTAAGTGATAAAAGTTAAAGAAGAAATGCTTCCATCCGTCCGTAAGTTCGGGAAGCTACATAGGTACTTACACCAGAAACACATATTATACACAGAAACCTCAAACGTAGAATACCCCTCTTTTTCCGTCGGGGGTTAATAAAAGTATTTAAAATAGTAATAAAAAATAAATAAATGAAAAAAATAAAAAGGTGGATGCATAGTCATGACAGATATAAGTTTTATGGCATAAACATATTATTTGCTCTAATGTCTTTATCATCCACGGGAAGAGATGGATGGAGTAGGGGAGAGTGGGGGAAACACGAACGCGGGGTAATGCCGAATCCAAGGGTTCTAATGTGTTAGAAGAAGGTAGCCAGATTTTATTTGCCGCCATTTCGGACATCCCGCCACGACTAGTGCCAGTCAATGACACGAAAGATGCGAACGCACGTACTTGTCAAGGTATGCAGTTTTCAATATTTTGCATGTTTTTGATATATATTTTTGGTAAATTCAAGTTGTTGTTGCTTTATTTCTATGTACAATGGTAAATTAACTTTTACAAAGTGGAATACCCACAAATTAATCAGCTATATGACAATGACCCAATCGGCAAAAGACATATACTTAATCTATTTTTTTTTACTTAATTTATTGTTTTTGATCCAGCGGGGCAAAGGCGAACACTCCATGTGGGGCAATCTCGAACATCCGGCATTACCCCCGCTCCCTTTTGTTAGTTCCCCGTATTTCTTATTTTATTACTGTTTTAGATGCCCCGTTATTACAAAAGAAAGATCAACCCGAAGTGCAGTCTTGAAGATTTAAAAAAGGCTGTAGATGGTGTTAAAATTTAAAAACTCAGCATCGGCAAAGCAGCAGGATCTAATAATGTTTCAAAAACAACCAGTTTTGACCAAATATATAGATTCCCCTGGTGAAGACTGGATTTTATGCTACAAGTATAAAAATGGACTTACCAGAGTTGTACTGCTGGGAAGTGAACATCGTTGGGTTATAAATGTGATCACTATCGTTATTAATGTTAGTACGTAATTACCCCACTTGGTGTTCGTGTTTACCCGACTTCTGTCGGGCAAAGCCGAACACTAAGGGTTTCGTATTTTAGTCAAATTGTTACACTTTTTAAAAGCAATATAAATGTCAATTAGTAAATTCGTTAGACAGATAAGTAAACTTAATAATTAAAAAATATAGAAACTCTATGATCAAATTTCACTGTTTTATTTAAGTTTTCCCTTAGGTGTTCGCGTTTCCCCCACTTTCCCCTAACCCTATTCTATGCCGACGTGTCAACGCTACACTGCGAGAAAAAAATCTCTAGGTATAATATACCTACCAATATTATAAATGCGAAAGTAATTCTGCCTGTCTGTTACGTTTTCACGCCTAAACCGCTGAACCGATTTTGATGAATTAAGGTATTGAGATAGATAGGCCTTTGGAGAAAGACATAAGCTATTGATCCTGATATTCCCGCGGGATCGGGACCTGTGAGGGTCTAGTCTTCTATGTTGTGAAACCAAATAATCAACATTTTTACTTACTGAAAAACACTACCTAAAATAAAATAAAAATAAATTCTGTGAACAACACACAGCGCCATCTAGCCCCGTGGTAAGCGACTAAGCTTGTGTTACGGTGACTAGACAACGGATATAATACTTATATTTATTTTTCTTTTGTAAATACATACATATTATACATAGAAGGACACCCAGACCAGACACAAATATTTATTTTTAAGCATAAATACTTGCACCCGGCGGGAATCGAACCCGCAACCTCCTGCATTGCAGTCGCGCTCTCGCACGACGCGCCACAGAGGTCGTCAAACGCGAACCTACGCGAAGCCTACGCGAAGCCTACGCGTTTAAAACTGAAAAATAAAAGATGTCAAAAAGTAGGTGTATTTCTAATTGCAAATAAGTTCCTACATAGGTATACCTAATGTTAAATTGTTGATAACTTTATAAATTTTATTTGTAGTAAGTACGTAAACTATATAATTTTTAGATTTTACTTACTAGTTTTTTTTTTGCTTAATGGGATTAAAATTAAATTCATTTTTCGGTTTTAATCGCGTGGTGTTTATTACTTTTAGCATTGTTTCAATGCTTAACGTTTCGAGACCTTTACGGTGACAAATCACATAATATCTCTGGCGATCCTGAAGAAGTGACATATAAAAGTCTCGAAACGTTGTACGTAATTTATGCTTAGATTTACACTATCTTCAAAAAAATTTGGACACCTGTAGGTGCCTGTAGGGAGAATTTCTATAACTTTATAATTATTAAAATTAAAACACCTTTATACTATAGGTAGAAAAATCTATCGTTACACTTTGCAATTTACTGGAGCGGGCGAATCTAACCGTATTCATTATATGTCATGTGCCATCGACACGAAGAATAAGATTTAATGTCACCAGATTTTTCAATAGATCTCAGCCTTTTTCTGTTATCCACCTAGTATGACATAACCCTAGCATGGGGCACTGAAGACGGACATCGTCTTGCGAGTCATAACTGGAAACTGTTACGAAATCTGATCTATACATTTAAAATTCTTACTTACCACTTACGCCGGTGAAACCGCGGGGCGCAGCTAGTGTGGGTAAAGTTTGACACTATAATATAGTTGGATGGGGATAGTACAGCACATAATGCGAATTATTTTTTGAATAAAAACTTATGAATTTAGAAATTAAAGACATTTTTCGGTTTTAATCGCGAGGTGTTTATTACTTTTAGCAATACAATACTGAAGAAGAGACCTGTAAAGGTTTCTTTGAGAATAATCTCGATTCTACTCGTGTAGTAACTCTCCTATTCGGCGTTTTTACCCATTTTTCAATTTGTCTAAAGCACAAAAATGAGATGTGATTTTCTAATTTCTTTCTCTTTCGATTTTCAACTTCGTAGACTGCTTTATTTTTATAATGTTGGTCAATACTTTAATACGATAGTGCTGACCCCATGCGGTGAGTAGAATAAACAACTTCTGGACTAGTCGAAGCTTCGTAGAGTACTTTATTTTTTAAATGTTGGTCAAAGATTCAATACGATAGTGCTGACACCATGCGTTGAGTAGAAAAATCACAACTTCCTGAAACTAGTCGAAGCTTCGTAGACTGCTTTATTTTTTTAATGTTGGTCAAAAGGTTCAATACGATAGTACTGACGTCAAGTTTCGGCGGGAACGCTTTTACAAAATGAGGCAAGATACGACGGCGGTCAGGGCACAGAATACATAAATAGTGTCAGGATCAGAGACGTCTTTGTGGTTCTCTTTTCACCCCTAATTACCTTCAGTTTCAAGCATGAGCGAGATGTTTATAAATAATAGCAAAAATGAATTGAATCAGAATCAGAACATGGAGCAATTAATAAATTATGATGACGTGCAGTGCATTTTAGCATTTTAGCGTGCATTTTAGAGCCATTTTCACAAAAAAAAGTACGTACCTTACCTACTTAGCGCAGTACTGCCCGCCTATTTGATAAAGTTGCTTCCGGTAACTGCTGCGAGACTACTTTCGTAGAATTGACTCTACAATGCATGCCACTATTATTTAATCTCTAGTGCGTTTCATCTTTAATTACCTATGCCGTCATGTTGGTAGCAAAACAAAAAAGTCTTGCCTTAATATCTTGAATGTGATATACCCTAAACCTTGAATACAGGAAGATTTGTTCATTCATCTACTATATAAAAATAAGTCGGGTTTTCCTTCCTGACGCTATAACTCCAGAACGCACGAACCGATTTCCACGGTTTAGCATTCGTTGGAAAGGTCTCGGGCTCGTGAGGTTTATAGCAAAGAAAATTCAGAAAAAAATTAATTATCTATAATTTATAAGGCAAAACAACGTTTGCCGGGTCAGCTAGTTCTTTATAAACAAATCCCCCTAAATTCAAGGTAGCACATTATTTTTTTTGTATTTTGCACTTTTTTGTTTTGCTACCAACATGACGGCATAGGTAATTAAAGATGAAACGCACTCTATCTCAGAATCTGATCAGTAATGTAAACTTAGAACAGCCGTCAATAATCAAAGGAAAAAGTTCACCAAAAGAAAGCTACATTGTTCAGAAGTAACATAAGCTACTTTTGATCCCGATATGCCCACGGTATCGGGACTTACGCGGGTGAAACTGCGGGACGCAGCTAGTCTTTAATTAATCACACATAGGTACCACCTATTACATCACACTAATATTATAAATATTAAAGTTTGTTTGTTTATATATTGGTTTGTTTGTACCCTCTTCACGGTCAAACGGCTCGATCGATTTGGAGTAATGGAGAGTGACATAAGATACTTTTGATCCCGATAATCCCGCGGAATCGGGACTTACCCGTGTGAAACCGCGGGACGCAGCTATAGTCTTTGATAAATAAATACTTCTATATTAGACTAATGCACTGCACTGCACGTGACTGAGATATTGATTGCCCTCCGATCTATAGATCGATAAATTACTATTATAAATAGGTACTTAATTATTAGTTCACGGAGGTCAGAAATCAAAGGGTTTTCATTGATAACTATAATAAATATAAATAAAGTAGGTTACTCTAAAAACAACATCTTCTAAATTAAACTAATATTATTAAGGTGTAAGTTTGTAAGTGTGTATGTGTTAGATGTACTGAGACGAGTAACAAATGGACTACTTTTTTATCATTCTCAAGGGAACCGCTGGAGTTTTGGCAGGACCGCGGAGACAACATGTCGTGCTCCAATTTTGTTTGCGTATAACTATGTTGTAAATCGGGTAAAATGTAAATGTGCACAAGTGTAATGAAAACAGAATTTAATGTTAAACATGGACTTTCTTCGTCTCTCCTGTCAAAGCTCTTTCAAGGTTATGGTAAAGTTGCCACCGCTTTACCATAGCTCCTGACTTGAAACTTTGAGCCCGATCGGGTACCTACTTGCTTGTCGACCCAATACTTGATACTGGCAAGATGCACAAGATGTACGACGCCAATAATAAGAAGAAGGATGCGGAAATAAACACGACACTGGTAGATGTGCTAAGTAAAAACACTTTGTGGATCGATGCCATAATGAAGAATGAAAAAAAAAAGTGTGGCACTCGGGGACTGCCGCGGTAAAGCTATTGCTTCGCATTTTTTATCAACTTATGCAATTATATATTTTTTTCATTTGTACCACGTTGCCATGGTAACCATGGCAACATGGTAGGCGGAGTGGGGGGTGTTAGGTTTTTTTCGTTACGAAATTTCTTCATTCAAAGCTCAAAGCCCGCGATAAAAGCTATGCAATAGCTTGAAAGGGAACCGCTGCTGGTCCGTATTTGATGACATATACCCTCCATCCAACCAAACTAATCTATCTATCATGTTTAATATATCGTCGCCGCTTATATTACGGTATCGAGCCGCGCCGCCGCGCCGCGCCGTGGGGGCCGCAGTCTGGGATTCATTATAGACAGATCATGCTCCCAAAGCTAGTGTTCGGTTCCCTTAAGAAGAGCTGCCTCATGCACAAATGACATACCTGATCATCCAGACAGGTACCGGAGTAATAAAGCCGCTCACCACTCGGTCCTCAGAGAGGTCCTAAACTAACGAACACCTCGCTGAGACCGGTGGAGAAGCCCCTCACATCTCTAGTGACAATACCTACTGCAAATAGAATTGGCAATAAGTATATGCCTGCCTGACACCAATCATCCTAGGGAACAATCACTTTACTCCCACCGCCGCTCCCACCGCGCAAGAAGTCAAGGTCTCCCTCAGATCACAGATCCCTTAGTCGCCTTTGACAACACCCACGGGAAGAGATGAGGTAGCCATATTATTCTTGGGACTACACGACAGTTTCCGATGCCCCTCACGCGAGTGTTTGTCTGCCGTATATTAAATAATAATAATAAAATTGTCACGACGTAGCACACAACGCAATCTAGCCCTAAACTAAGCACTAGGCTTGTACTATGGGTAGTAGAGAACGAATATACTACATATTATACTTTTTTTTGTAAATACATACATATGATACATAGAAAACACCCAGACCAGAAACAATATTTATTTATAAGCATAAATACTTGCACCGGCGGGAAGCGAACCCGCTACCTTCTGCATTGTAGTCGAGCCTTACCACGACGCGCCACAGTGGTCGTCACCTACAGTCATTTACTATGCTGTGTACTGTTAACGTATACAGGGTGTATCGTGATTCTGGGAAATCAATAAATGTCCATGACTTTATGTAATAAAGTGTTTTCTACTAAATTTACGAAAAGTGCTACAGTGGATTTGTAGGGTTCAAATCCTGTCCGGTACAGAATTGCACCCGGAAGCGGAAAAGTATATTCACCAGATTGGTTACGTCAGGGCGGCATTAACAATAAGCTTCAAATACACGACGACACTGATACTTCACCTAAAACAGCCCACACCTACAGCACAAGTATAAAGAAATTCGTGCATGCGTGCTGTAGGTGTGGTTGAATCTGTTTTAGGTAAAATGTAAGTGTCATCGTGTGTTTTGAATTTAACTTACTGACGTTAAGTGTGAAAATTGTCAAATTACATAAAATAAGGTAACACACACAAACGCCTCTCGAAGGTTTTTTCATCTGCTTCCGCTCTTGAAGCAGTTTCACAAGCCGTGTAGTGTAGGTATCCACTATGGGACAAATGTCGCGTTATACGTACGTATCTCCGGAGACATCGGACGACAGACATCAATCACAATTAATGGACAATTATTTTCAATGTCAATATATCGGTTCCCATTTTGTACCCTGGTGGGAACATGACTTGGATACATTATTTTAGCCTCTTGTACTTCCCGTACTGAAATAATTATCAACCAAAATAAAATTACATTACCTACGTTAGTAGATTAGGTACCTTTGATATAAATGTATAATAATACATATGTATTTATTTAAGTTAACTATTTGTAAGTAACTAGGTATTTAAAAAAATAACCCTTCTCATTTTACTGAAATAAATGAATTATTGAATGAATACCTATCTGAATTATTATTTATTTTATTAGTTACCTCGACTTTTTAACCACGTTACAATTGTCCAGTCCGGTCTCCTCGCGACCAAAACCATTGTAAGATGGTAGAAACTAAGAAAAATAAATAAATATTAATAAATAAATACGCGATTAAGACCCAGTAAAATGAGTAGGTAACTATTATATTATCTTATAAAATCGTGTGAATTCAAAAACTTTCAAGTATTTCACTTTATTTTATAATATCCATTGATTACGATTTGATTTTGATTTAGAGCGGTGTTGGTCTAGTGGCTTTCATTCCGAGAGTCGTGGGTTCGAATCCAGGCCGACCGCGCACCAATGTCTTTTTCTTTAAGAAAAAGGTACCTATGTACGCTAATAAGAATAACATCGCTCTTACGGTGAAGGTAAAACATCGTGAGGAAAGCAACATGTCCTAGGACTCACCACGGTCCGAAGACATGGGATATTCAGTATTTTCTATGTATCAATATGTATGTATTTACAAAAAAAAAGTATAATATTTAGTATATCCGTTGTCTAGTACCCATAGTACAAGCCTAGTGCTTAGTTTGGGGCTAGATTGCGCTGTGTGTAACGTCGTGCAATATTTATTTATTTATTTATTACGACACACCCTGTATGAGTTAAACCTTGTAATTCATAAGTACACAGCTCGGTACCTTGAACTAACGGATCTCAGCTAGATGAGTGTCAGTTCAAAATATATATTATCTTAGATATAACGCGCCTAGTTAACGGTAAATAATAAACTTATCAAAATCAAATTCAAAATATATTTTTCTATTAGGGATTCACATGATTTTGAATCATTTTACAACTAGAAGTTCTGTGAGCAGTGTAGACCTCGGGAACATCAAGTGAACACAAATCAGTCACTAGTAGGTACTACCTATCTATATACTTCGTTTTTTAATTGTAGACTATGATTGACACATCTTTCTGAAGCAAAAATAACAAATACAAGGAACCAAAACGATCGGATCGTAGTCTGAAATAAAAAAAACTTAATAAAGAAGCTTATTCCGTTTTTGAATTTCAAGATCGATTCAAACTTCTTTAAAAAATCTGGTGAGGAGTTAGGTATGATGACGACAGTTTCTAAGTTTCAAACGACTTGTTTGAGAAGAGATAGGTACCTACTTAATTTGGATAATCTAGAAAATTAGAAAGACCATTGGAGCTAAGGAAAAATAAGTACCACATAAGTAGATACAGACTTAATATTTATTTCACAGATTTTAAACTTTTTTTTTATCTCAATATAAATCAAAAAAGTATAAAAAAATACAAACGACTTGTGTTTAGTAAAATGAGTCAAATCAAATTAAAAGTAAGTGTTACTCGTATGCTGATGACCAAATTTATTAATATATTATAAATGTGAAAGTTTGTGTGTATGTAAGTGAAGATGAGGTTACTCTTTCGCAAAAACCACTGAACTGATTGCGATGAAACTTTCAACTCTATCTGCCATGCAGATAGCTGGAGATAACTCACATACTCATTTACTACTTACATACAAACTTTCACATTAATAATATTAGTAGGTATGTAGCTTAGTAGCATTTTTCCATTAAAAAGTAGGTACTTAAGGGGACAGTCTACCTACTCTTTTCTCCATACAAACTTTACAAACGTAGTCGACTGTTTCCTCCCTGGATAAAGATATTAGAAAAAATATGTTTATGCCATAAGTCCTAAATCAGCCATGACAATGCTCCTACGATTTAATTTTTTTTATTTCCTAATTTTTCTGAATTTTATTTCTATTCTCGTAGGGGCATTGTCATGGCAGATATAGGTTAGATTTTATAGGTTTTACGGCATCAACATATTTGCTCTAATGTCTTTATCCAGGGAGGAAACAGTCGACTACGTTTGTATGGAGAAAAAGTAGGCAGACTGTCCTCATATAGATTATATTTTTTTAACAAATTAAAATAGATGTTTTTAACGTGTGCATTTAACGTTAATTTATTAGAAAGTGGGTAGTTTTGATTAAATTTGAAACATTGGGGGCTAAAAAGGTTACATCAAACGAAATGTTTCCATATTTGAATTCTAATTTCGGGGGCATATTAATCAATCAGCAAGTGTAGTGAAAATGAAAGTGCAGTGCAAAACATGGACTTTAGCGTTGTTTACAAAGCTCGTGATAAAGTAATTGTAAATAGCTGCCATTTTCAATGGTTTGCTTTAAAAATGGCGGCTATTGACTGTTTTAGTCTTCGGTTTTAGTATCTGCAAATATCTTTCAAGCAAATATTTTAAAATACTTGACCCTGGCTACTTTCCAAACGGCCATAACAGGTTCATAACCGTAAGAGAAAAAAAACACACTTTAACAACAACATTAGTGCGTTTCATCTTTAATTACCTATGCCGTCATGTTGGTAGCAAAACAAATAAGTGCAAAATTCAAAAAAAAATAATGTGCTACCTTGAATTTAGGGGGATTTGTATATAAAGAATGAATGAACGAATCTTCCTGTATTCAAGGTTTAGGGTATAGCACATTCAAGATATTGAGGCAAGACTTTATTGTTTTGCTATCAACATGACGGCATAGGTAATTAAAGATGAAACGCACTATAGTTTGTCTAATATGTTTATCTTTAGGGTTCCGTATCCAAAGGGCAAAAACGGGATCCTATTACTGAGACTTCACTGTCTGTCCGTTCGTCTGTCTGTCTGTCACCAGGCTGTATCTCATGAACCGTAATAGCTAAACGGTTGAAATTTTCACAGATGATTTGTATTTCCGTTGCCGCTATAACAACAAATACTAAAAACAAAATAAAAACTAATATTTCCCCATACAACAAACGTGATTTTTGGCATAAAAACGCAACGATACCCCATTGTTATTTTACCACTAGCGCCATCTAGTGATGAAGTGATAGACTTAATGTTGGCGTTGCGTTCACGGATTTGTCGGTGAACGCAACGCCAACGTTACGCAGTCCAGTCTTCGTTTAAAGGTTCCGTATCCAGTTGTGATAGTGGTACGGAACGCTTCATGCGCGAGGCGGTCTCGCACTTGGCCGGTTTTTTTTATTAAGTGTGTATGAATCAATAAATCTATTTCGTCCAATTTAAACATTTTAGAACAAGTCGGTCATTTTTTGTGAGGGTGGTTCAAAATATTCTCGCCTAACAATCCAATGATTTAAAAATAACTGCATTGAGTGTCTTCACGCGGACCAAGTAGGTTCGTTTTCGAGAATAAATCCTGTCTTTTTTTGGAAGGAGCGCAAGATTAGAATTTTCCAACCGACAAGCTGTTTTAGAGAGGTAAGTTATAGAACTACATTTTAAGAAATTATTATAATTTCGTCATGTCCGTCTGTCTGTCTGCGGCCTCAAAGACGGTTCCATAATTATTTTGGAGAATTCATATTGTCTATAGATAAGTACCTATGTTAAAACGGTAACGAAGCCGTGTCTGTATGTATTGAACATTTTTCGAAAAAAATACTATGATTTTTGATGAATTTTGGTCTGTATGTCTGTTTGTGCGCGATGCGCGAGCGACGAATAACGGTTCACTAGTTCTTCGTTCAATTAAATTTCGTAGGAACGTAGCACGACCTAGAGAGATTAAAAAATAGTACCTACTTACTTTTATCCTGATATCCTGAAATTCATTATTTTTTTGCTTCTCCTTTACCTCACGACAAGATGATGGAAAACAATCCGGCTACTTTTATCCGGACATCGAATCCGGGTATCCGGAAATTCAAATGCGTTGACACGATGACAGTTGGCTAAAATTTTAATCGCGTAAACTTTTCTTATATTAGATATAGGTACCTATGGCTAGCATTTTTCAAACGCTGGACGTTTCCAGGGTATTTTCTCATAGAGATTCTAGTTGGTAATTTTAAGAGACTCGAATATGTACCTAGTTAATAACCCTTCTTTGCGTCGCGCAGTCGGGTAAAAAGAAGGTAGGTAGGTCTAGGTATGTACTATGTAACCTGCATTTTGCAACAAAATAAAAAAAAAGGCTGGATTCCTCGCTCGGGTGGTGACTTTAAAAATCTAAAAAAAAATAAGGGATGTACCTAGGTAATTCCTTTGAACATTTTTCGCTTGCCCTTAGGTATTTTCGGAGACAACCCGAAGCCTTTTTCAAGCCATCTTTCTTAAAAAAGAAACCATGTTAGCCTTATTGATAAACGTGGAGTAAGGACTGAGTAATTTTACCACTTTTTGTCTCTGTCTGTAAACTTTCAACTTCTTGTCAAGGAGAAAGACAAAGCATGTTCTCACTTCTCCGACCTTACTTAACGTTTATTAATGGCTATGTATGTTTTGATGTTAGTGAAGGTAATCTCATTTCCCATAGTCAACGATTGCTGGTCGAACCAAATTGAACCAATGGGAAACATTTAAATCGTAACGAACTAAAGAGTCAAAGAGGGTAGTTAGGTAAGGTATGTAGATTTTAAATTGTTTTTTTTTTGCTATATTACCTCTACTATAAAGTGAAGGGTGGTAGACTGGTAGGGCTACAGAAATGATAGATACATTGTAAATCGAAATTCTAATATTTTGAAGCTGAAGAGTTTGTTTGTTTGTTTGAACGCGCTAATCTCAGGAACCGCTCTGGTCCGATTTGAAAAATTCTTTCAGTGTTGGATAGCCCATTTATTGAGGAAGGCTATAGAGTATATAATTCATGAATATATCTATCGTTTCAGCGAGCAATGAACCTGCTATCGTTGATCTGTCTGCTGCCGTGCGCGCTGCTGACTCACGCGCAAGTGAGACGTGTCGGCGGCTTGACCGAGGTCTACGCCTGGAAACAACTCGCCTTCAACATCGACGGAAATATACGTAAGTACAGATACAGAATACAGGCTCGGTTTTACGAATTTCAGGAGTAGTATTTGTGAATACAGGGTCTGGGTTATATAGGTTGCCTGGAAGAGATTCCATGTGTTCTTTTTTGGTAAGTATTTATTCTTCTTTGTGTAATTTTTGTTTTTATTTTTTGATGTTGGTATTAATCAATAAGATTTTTAGTCTTATCTTATCTTATTAGTGACTTATGTAACATTGAATGCACGCATTGGTTATTATTGTGATTTAGATATACCTTAACATAAATCGTTAATTATTTTATTGCTCTTTTTACAACACTTCCGTACAAAACACAACAAACAAAACTATAGGTACTTACTTAAATAAATAAACATACATATTTATAGCTATTGCTGCACCCCGCGGTTTCACCCGCGTAAATCCCGATCCCTTGATCTTCTTCTCATCCGAGCGATGTTTCCGGTTGCATCCCTCTCAGGAGCCCGGAGTCCGCTAAACCCCATTTTTTTATGTTATTTGGGGTCGACGCAGTCGGTAAGTCATCACTGACCATACCTTCTGCAATTAGATTTGACAATCTTTTAACGCCGGCCGCCTGCCTGACATCAACCCTCTTAGGGATCAAGCAGTTTATCCACCACCGCGCGGGGAGAACTTAAAGTTTGCTAGTCCTCCCTAAATCCCTTAGTCGCGTTTTACGACACCCACGGGAAGAAATGAGGTAGCCAGAGAGATTAGGCTACCTCCCTCTAACATTATGTACATTTATATACTTACATTACGAAATTTATATAGGGGCGTCCATAAATTACGTGAGGTGTTTTTTGACATTTTCTTCCCCTCCCCCCCTCCCTGGTGAGATGTCGTAGATTTTATTCAACCCCCTCCCCCATCCTCCAATCTCACGTGAGATTTTTCAAAATGTGGGTTTCTTACGTAAACGCGTTGGATTGTTATTGTAAAAAGAAAAAAAATATTTGCTTCAGAGTGTGTTCAGTTTACTGGAGCAGTAAAATACAGCTCCGGTAGTAGAATTTTTTTTTCAGTGTGTACACTGTACAATCTGGATTAAATGGACCAAAATAGTATATTTTTTTTTTGTTTCAATCAGAAAAAAAATTGCGTGATATTTGCCGAGACCCAACGTAAGATTAGATGAGATTTGACTCTCCCCCCTTAAACGCCTCACGTAATTTATGGACGTCCCCTATCCTTGACGAGTAGAACAGCTTTCTTTCGGTCTAGATCTATACTAATAATATTATAAAGAAGAAAGATTTATTGGTTTGTTTGTTTGTAACGAATAGCCTCCGAAACTACTAGACCGATTTCAAAAATCCTTTTACCAAAAGAAAGCTACATTATCGAGGAGTAATATAGGCTTTTGATCTTGATATTCCCACGGGGTCGGGACTTACGCGGGTGAAACCGCGGGACGTAGCTAGCATTGTATAGGTAACTAGCTGCGTCCCGCGGATTCACCCGCGTAATTCCCGATCCCGTGGGAATATCTGGATTCAAAATTAGCCTATGTTACTCCTCGATAATGTAGCTTGCTTTTGGTAAAAGTATTTTTGAAATCGGTCCAGTAGTTTTGGAGATTACCCCCAATATACCTACTGACCTACATACATACAAAGGTGTTACAAACGTTACCTCTTTAACATTTTAGTATAGGTAATATAAGTAATTGCATGTTTTTCTCAGAATCAAACAAATCGTGAATGTGTTCACGAAAACGTGATCACACTTACGTGGCTGCATCCTTGAGTAAATACATAAAACTATAGGAAAAACTTAGCGGAAAATACCTTTTAACGTTTGTATGAAATGGCAAACCACAAACTGTGAAACAATAATACATTGTATTTAGTACAAATGATAGCTCAGTAAAAACGCTTGCAAATTGAGTATCTTTTTCACCCGACTGCGTGACGCAAAGAAGGGATATGTGTTTATCAATCTATGTATGTATTTTTCACCCGACTGCGTGACGCAAAGAAGGGATATGTGTTTCTGTTTATCAATCTATGTATGTATTTTTCACCCGACTGCGTGACGCAAAGAAGGGATATGTGTTTCTGTTTATCAATCTATGTATGTATTTTTAAACGACTTCCAAAAAAGGAGGAGGCTCTCAATTCGTCGCGATATATTTTGTAAATATGTTATATTACAAATAAAAATAGAATCTTCAGATTACATAACAGATAAGTCGGTGGCACTATAGTGTTAAACTTTTCACTTTTAATTGTCTTTCAAGTTTTTTAAGCAGGCGGGCTTTTTAAAATATTATTTATTTTTACTTTTTACCCTTTGGGTACGGGACCCTAAAAACTAAAACAAATATAATCTAATCCCCTTACTTATAAACGATGACTAAGTTTATGTAACGTAAGCAAAATAAAACAAATATTTAAAAGGGGCTCCCATACAACAAACGTGTTTCAAAAACAACAAGGGAATTTTATTACGATGTAAGGTCTGATTGGTCAGAGTCAAATCGAGTAGGTCATGGAATTAAAAATGGCTGCCCTGTGTGTCAAATATACCAGTCTGCCTTCACTTACCAAAGAGTTTCTTATAATTTTATTTAACACTAGCTGTGCCCGCGACTATGTCCGCGTTGCTCGGTGTTCCGTTCACTACTTATCGTATAAAATTTAAATATCTTTATCTTTTAATTAATACTTATATAAGTAATATAGGAGGATGAAGGTTACGCACTTTTACGCAGCAACATTATTCATATTGGAACGCAAGTCATGTTGTGGTAGGTAAGCCTGGGGAATCAACACTATGTAAGAAAAACTTGTTCAGCGTCGTCCGTCGTAAAATTACACATTTTCAAAACGTAACGTCAGCGCGATCTAATTTCACCAGTAACGCCATCAACAAACGATAATGTCAACGTTTTCTTATAAAATGTAACCCCCATTTTACCCTGTTAGGGGATGAATTTCCGAAAAATATTTTATCCAACTCTATCGATACCTAACAATAAACCTAATACCCGACTTTCATAGATCTAACTCTAAAAACAAAAAAGTTTCATACAATCCTTCAACCCTTAGTTTAATCCCTCAGAGGGTGAATTTCCAAAAATCTGTTCTTAGTGTTTTAGTTCATGCAAAATTTTAGACTCCTAGCACTTGTAGTTTCTGAGATTTCGTGATGAGTGAGTCAGTGATTTTCGCTTTTTTAAATATAGATTAGTTTGTAAGTTTTTTCATTTACTATTTGCATTACTAACCCCTATGGATTATAGTTTTGAAATAAATGTACTTCTTTTATTATTTTTTTATTAAAAGTTTCAGATTTTCTTTGTGCCAAAGGTTTTTTTTTTAGAGATGCGGTCGTTTGATGGGAGTAAGAATCGAAGTTAATATTTTACATTTTCCCATCAAATAAAAAAATTGGTTGTTGTAAACCATTTTACTGGTACGGAACCCTTCGTGCGCGAGTCTCGCACTTGGCCGGGCTTTTTACCCTATGGGTACGAAACCCTAAAACGTAATTAAATATACCTAGGTACCTACTTACCTAAATATAAAAACAGTGAGGTATTCTTGCTTAGGTATTTATTTTTAAATTTTTACCTTTCTGTTTATGCCTCCAGTGGAAAGAGACTACCAATTTGCCGGGGGCTTAGATGGAAGCGTTCGACGTAAGCGAGAGAGAGAAAGAAGACAATTTGACAATATCTACTTCGAAGGATATGATGGGGAAAGGAATTGTGAGTATTTCACTAGCCGAAGGCGATGTAACATGTCTCTGGTATTTTATTAGTATGGCGAGCAGTGCCCGCGACTTCGTCCGGCTATTTTTTTTGAAAATATAGTATAGCCTATAGTCTTTCTCAATAAATGGACTATCCAACCAACACTGAAGAAATTTTTCAAATCGGACCAGAGCGGTTCCTGAGATTAGCACGTTCAAACAAACAAACTCTTCAGCTTTATGTTATGATGCCTACACCACATAAAGAATACACTCTCCAAATTTCAGCTCTCTACTATTAGAGGTTTAGGCTGTGCGTTGATAGATCAATCAATCAGTAACTCAAGACAAAGTATTTTATAGATATAGATAGCTGCGTCCCGCAGTTTTACCCGCGTAGGTCCCGATCCCGTTGCAAATTGCAATATTAGTGAAAGATTTTTTGAAATCGTTCCAGAAGCCTATTCGTTACAAACAAATAAATCTTTCCTTTTTATAACAATAGTAATTTATTCGGTTCTAGACCTGTTCTACGCGTCTAGGAGATAAACTTGTTTATTGTTTAACAACTTTTGCAAGATAAAACGTGTTGGTTCCGTACATCAGAAGATGAGAGAGAGAAAAGACCCATACCTACCTACCTACTCTTTCTCCATACAACGTAGTCGACTATTTCCTCCCTGGATAAAGACACTAGAGCAAATATGTTTATGCCATAAAAACTATACCTATCTACCATGACCATGGTCCATGGCCCTACGTTTTCTTTATTTTACATTATCCAGGGAGGAAACAGCCGACTACGTTTGTAAAGTTTGTATGGAGAAAAGAGTAGGTATCCTTTCCTCTTAAGTAGAGCAATATAATTAATTATTTATTTTTGTTTAATATTCCAGCACAGTACCCACCCGGCACGTTCAATGACATAAGCAGCACTCCATCCAATCCTATATTTGATAGTGAGTACCTTTACCCATTAGTAGGGGAGCCTAAGAGGGATTATTAAAGTCTTAAGGATTATTCAAGAAATGGGATAAGAAATGGGACCTACCTTACACCTGCTGAAGTGGGTTAGGGGGCGAATGGTCCCCTTTGAAATTGGGAACGGGGCACATTCGCCCCTTCTAAACTTTGTTCGTGGACGACTGGGCCCACGTTTGTTTAGGATGTGACCCCAATCGAGCACTAAAATTCCAATTTTTACTGGTCAACTGGGCTCACATGGGAAGTGAAAAAAAATCGATCGAAACGAAAACCATAGACGATCGAAACCAAAACAAAAGGCGATCGCAACAGAAACAAAAGACGATCAAAACGAAGTATCTCCGCTAAATGTTAGCTAGTCTCTGCACTGCTCCCACGTTATACCCCCGGAATGGGCAGCGACTGAATAACTGTATTTACTATAAGTTAATTAATGTAATGTTTCCAGGCTCTTCATTCATGAGATCGTCTCCGAAGAAGGACTGTAAGTAACCCCTGATTTCTCAGTATTACTTATTATTCTCATTCTGTAAAAAACATGAAATTCAGCTTTACATTAAAAACCGTTTGAAATGGACTATTGCAACTTTTTAGTGGCGTTATTTCGGTTAATACTGTACCTGTTTGAAACGCCTTGTTCTATCTAATAGAACGGAGACAGAATGACTTTCGACAGCCGCCTTTTTCGCTCTCATTTATAACTTACTAGCTGACCTGGCAAACGTTGTTTTGCCTTATAAATTAAGCAGCTCCCCGCGGTTTCACCCGCATAACTCCCGATCCCGTGGGAATATCGGGATCAAAAGTAGCCTTTAGCCTTCCTCAATAAATGGACTATCCAACACCGAAAGAATTTTTCAAATCGGACCAGTGGTTCCTGAGATTAGCGCGTTCAAACAAACAAACAAAAAAACAAACAAACTCTTCCGCTTTATAATAGTAATAATAGATATACAGGGTGTCCGGAGACCAGTGGATGTCCCTGCACGGGTGGTTGGCGGGGAAGGGTTGGCTGCCCAGAATACGTTTTTTTTCTTTCTATCTCAAACGGTTCGAGCTGTACGTCACTTTTTAGTAAAAATTGAAAAATGTCTATTTTTTGCACATTTCGGGGCATCACGTCCACAGATTAAGCGATAGCATTGTTTTTTTTTTCGCCATGTGTTCACTAATATTGATGTTTGTAAATCACCTTATTTTTTTTTTAATACTATAGTTAGTAACTTACAGGATGTCCCCAAAGATAGATTTAGTTTTATAAACTTTACTTTCTAAGTTTGAGCATCTGTGGTGTAAAAAAAATGTATGAAACCTGTCTGGCCAACAATTGAAAAAAATTGCCTATTTCATAAGGATTCTATAACAATATTATACTAATCACTTTTTGTCATAAGTTACTAAGCTAGTGCTATGAATGCATCGAAGGTACTATCTTTCATGAAAAAATTAAAAACAAGTATTGTACAAAAAAGGACACTTATTAAGATTTAATATGTCATAATGTTACAGCAAATGCTCAAATTGTCCTCCTCTTGCCCTTATACAGGTCCTTAACCTTTTTATAAACGATCTCTTAAGGACACGATTATAATTTTTTTCTCCTATTTGTTGTGCCGCTTCGTGGACGCGTATACGCAGGTCTTTAATTGTGGTTATCTTTTTTTTGTATACTTGTTCTTTTAAACACCCCCAGTAAAAAAAAAACAAGTGGATTCAGATCAGGCAAACGTGGAGGCCACAATATTGGACCTAATCGGCCAATCCATCTTCTTGGATAACTTTCATTTAAATAGTTTCTCACTCAGCAGCTCGAACCGTTTGAGATAGAAAAAAAAAACGTATTCTGGGCAGCCAACCCTTCCCCGCCAACCACCCGTGCAGGGACATCCACTGGTCTCCGGACACCCTGTATAACTTAACAGATCAAAAGTAGCCTATGTTACTCAGGGTGAATGTAGCTTTCTAATAGTAAAGAATTTTTGAAGTCGGTCCAGTAGTTTTTGAGAGCACACACACACGAAAAAAGGAAAGACCCAAAAGAGGAAAGATTTGTATTTGTGTGTGTGTGTGTGTGTGTGTGTGTAGACACACACACAAATACAAATCTTTCCTCTTTGTAATATTAGTATAGATATAGATTAATATAGATAAGTAGATACAAGTCCCGGCAAACAACTTGGAAAACTTTGACGTGGAAGGGGAAAGTTCGCCCAGTACATTTTACATGCGACTTCTATGAAAAATCAACATCTGCGCATCCGCCATTTTTTTCTAGATGTTTGCCGGGACCCTGACATCTCGCTCTAGTTTCAAAGTCAAGAATACCTAATTTGAATGCAATTATAATAATAGTTGCAGAGCCAGCAGACAGTTTCTTCATTCGATACAACAACATACCGATGGGAGCTGAGAGAGTCGGAGATCGACTCTTTGTTACCGTGCCTAGGAGACGATACGGTAAGTATTATGCCGCCGGCCTTCCACTGCGAGCGGAGCGGAGTTAAAAATGTGTCAGTTTAACATACAACGGTTGTTTTCATGGTCATACAACTCTTTCGCGCTATGAAAACAATCGTTGGATGTTAAACTGACACATTTTAACTCCGCTCCGCTCGCAGTGGAAGGCCGGCAGCAGACCTATTAGTATTATGTGCGGAAGCCAACGCTGGGCCACAGATTACTAAAGAGTTACTAGCTGGGTCGCGGTAATAAAGCATAATGATGCGCGGCCAAGCATAGCGAAACCAATTTAGGAGTTTGTGATAAGAAGGTGTATTTTTGATGTGAAACATCTATAGGGGAGGGTCAACCTAAAATTTGCCATAGCGATACAGGCCGTGGCGTGGCGACGCCTCGCCACGCTATATGTACTATACGTAACGAGTCGATGTTTCATATCTGCCAGAAGTCCCGTGACGGTTCACATTTATTACATAAGATAGCGTTGTATTTGATCTCGTATGAGGTTGACTGTGAAACATGCTTGCCTAGAAGAAATCTATTCTCTCTAGTTCTAGACTTTAAGACCAAGATTGTTAAGAAGTTAAAGGTAAATTACGTCACTGAATTCTGATCTGCCGCTGACAAGATTTTAGGCATATTCCAGGTTAATCACCTCCATTGAGTCTCCATTCAGCTTCATACTGTCATCATCTTCTCTTAACTTCGAAGTCATTCAGCAAATTCTTTTTCAGTCCAATCTTCTCTTTAGCGGCGGCGTTCTTACTGCTTTCTGAGAACGATACTAAGAATTCTGATCTGAAGATCCTTTATCAGACCACATATTTACCAGCTTCGTTCTGTCGTGGGATGTATTCTGTGTCGTGGAAAGGATAAGCCATTATATCGATACGGCTACAACTATCTCTAGCGTGCCAAGAGATTGTAATTGGACTCCCGCTCCCGCCGCGTGTCGGCACTTCACTATCTTCATCTTCAACTTCTTCTTCTTCCAAATTACTATGTTCCGATCAAATCGGCCGATTTCAGATCAATATATTTGACATTATATTTTATTTTTAAGTGCTTAAGCCTGCACTGGGCTTTCTTAGAAATATTGTAATGGAACAATACTTCTGTAACCGCCGACGCCCGCGCCGTTAGACTAATTGGTCAAGTCAGTGCTCCCGGATTGAGTAAAGATGCGTTGTTGGTTCGAATCCCGCTCTCCGTCGATCATGCGTTGTGTTTTTGCAGAAGTATTGTTCCATTAAAATATTTCTAGTAAGTATATTTGACAGTTTTAATATAAGTAGATCAAAACTGGTATTGAACTAAAATCGGTCGATTTGAACGACAATTCGGTTACTAATTTTGGGTGCTAAAGAACATTAGACAAAGCTGGATTTCCTATTCATTTTCCAGGAATACCATCAACATTGAACTACCTAGTGCTGTCGGAAGACGTCGCGAGATCCCCAGCCCTCCGCCCGTACCCATCGTTTCAAGGATCGAAGAGTCTGGTCTCCGTCTACCGGACGAGGGGAGACCAGTGCGGCAGACTGTGGATGGTGGACACTGGACTCATGGAGATACCTGGTGAGTTCCCCAGCCCATCGTTCCAAGGATCGAAGAGTCTGGTGTCCGTCTACCGGACGAGGGGAGACCAGTGCGGCAGACTGTGGATGGTGGACACTGGACTCATGGAGATACCTGGTGAGTTCCCCAGCCCATCGTTCCAAGGATCGAAGAGTCTGGTGTCCGTCTACCGGACGAGGGGAGACCAGTGCGGCAGACTGTGGATGGTGGACACTGGACTCATGGAGATACCTGGTGAGTTCCCCAGCCCATCGTTCCAAGGATCGAAGAGTCTGGTGTCCGTCTACCGGACGAGGGGAGACCAGTGCGGCAGACTGTGGATGGTGGACACTGGACTCATGGAGATACCTGGTGAGTTCCCCAGCCCATCGTTCCAAGGATCGAAGAGTCTGGTCTCCGTCTACCGGACGAGGGGAGACCAGTGCGGCAGACTGTGGATGGTCGACACTGGACTCATGGAGATACCTGGTAAATTCTCTAGCACAAATCTAGTCACAAAGTAGAACTTTAGTTAGCGCTGTTACACACTATACAGTCTTGCAATAATTTTATTAATTTAAAATATTTGGTTTAGGGGCGCCGAGACAGGTGCAAAGGCCAGCCATTGTCGTGTTCGATCTACAGACGGACAAGCAGATCTTAAGATACGAATTGAAGGACACCGATGTACCCGCCAATAATACACCTACAGGTTTGTGTCTTCAGGCTTCTATATAGATTTTGCAACCATATTACAAGCCCAGTTGATTATTATATAATGTTTTGTAACGATAAAATTTAGTTTGTTTTAGTTACAGTAGAAGTTATCCAGAAGTCGTAGAACAAACGGAACAAATAAATTGTGTTCTACGACTTTTTGAAATATACGTCAAATACAGTAGACACCCGTTTGTACAGGTCTAGCATCAATAACAGTAGACACGAGTCCCGGGTGTGACTCCACGTTTGCCTACATCCCTGATCTGACAACCAACGGGTTGGTGGTGTTCTCTCTCCGCGCGAGGGACTCCTGGAGGATCACGAATCACTTCTTCCACTTCAACCCGGTTGCTGCTACGTTGAATATTGCAGGTAAGAGAACAGAAACGGGTCAAAATTGGGTGTATCAAGACTTTATAAAGGATAAAGACCTTTAAAATACTCAATACATGGAAGACTTATTCTTCTGATTACTCGCATTTCAATGGTCTCAAAGAAATCTCAGGAAAATTATTTTTATTTCCAAAAATGTGTCCCTGTCTACCTAAAATAGTTGGTATGTTTGGCAATATATAACACTGTTAAAGATTTTAGTAAAATTTAAATAACCAATTACCGTTAGCGAAAAAAATTAACATTCCTAAAACTTTAAATATGGGATTTTCCGTGCATCATATCATACGGCCATTGCACATGACTTACGCGAGTTTCCTCACGGTGTTATCTTACACCTGCTGCGCATACATTTCCTTAAAACTTTAGTTTTTCGACAATCAGACAGGATTGAATGAAAGTCTGGGTACCAACGATAGATACCAACACTGATCTGAAGCTAGTATTAAACAACAAATAATCACCAGAATAACGTAGCTGCAATTCCAACTGTTTCCAGGTCAAAGGTTCCAATGGAACGACGGCATATTCAGTGTAACCCTCGCCCCCGGCTCTGGATGTAGGACGGCATACTTCCACCCGATGATCAGCTTCCAGGAGTTCTCTATTGACACCTGTATGCTCAACAACAGGACTGCGGTCTCGGATCCTGCCTTCTGGGAACACTTTCTTGTAAATTTTTCTTCTGTTTTCGCGATGTTGTATTAAAATTAATGGCATTTTTCGGTTTGAATCGCGTGGTGTTTATTACTTTTAACATTGTTACAACGCTCAACGCTTCGAGACCTTTCCAGGTCCCTTCTTCAGGATTGACGATTCAAACCGAAAAATGTCTTTAACTTTACTTCGATGTAAGTTCTCTACGAGTTCAGTTTCCAGGAGTTCTTATGCTTATGCATGCTCATATAAGTAAGCAAATAAAAAATATAGGGACATCTTTGTTATTTATCATACAAAATAACAATCCATTCAAGGCCCTAAAACATTTTGTGTCAACCAGCAAAGGAAGTACCAGGTACATTTATTTTAAAGTTTGAAGACCACCTACTGGTTGGATTGACGACATTGTATCGGTTCCGGGGAGTTGCGGATGGAAATGGCAGGATCGCTATTTTTGGTTTCATTTGGGGGAGAGGAGACTTATGTGAGGCAGTGGATAGATAAAGGCTTAAATGATGATAAACCGTTGCCTGACTGTACAATCCAAACCCAGTATTTTCCTAATAACAGTGTATTTAGAAAAAAAATTAAGAAACAATACTTCTGCAAAAACACAACGCAAGATAGACGCAGGGCTGGATTCGATCTATGAAACCCCAGTGCAGGCTTATGCACTTAAAATAGAATATTAACAGTTACATTAGGAGCGTATAGTTGGTAATTATACCTCATCGAGTACCAAGTGGAGACTTATATGGTGAAAAGAGTAGTAAAAGTTATTCCTGAAAAAAACTCGGTACTCGATGAGGTACGGTTCACACCTCGATCACTCCCTTAAAAACTGGCTAAGTTCAGACGGGCCCAGGCTGGCTCGAGGCTGACCGACTTTTTTTTGCATAACTTTTACTACTCTTTCCACCATATTAGTCTCAACTTGGTACTCTATGAGGTAGGGTTGACCCCTCGATTTCTCCCCTTAGAACGGGCTGACTGAAGCCGGGCCCAGGCTGAATCGCGGCTGACCGACTTTTTTAGTACTCGATGAGGTATGGTTGCCAGCTATAAGCTCCTAATCTAGTATATTTCCCCCCAGATCGTCGGCGAGCGCGGTCCGGGCACGCAATGCACGATGCACGACATCCACGACAAGTCGCAAGTCATGTTCTTTGCGGACATCGGGCGAGACGCCGTGTCGTGCTGGAGCACGCGCCGAGCCCTCGCGCCCGATAACGTCGTGCTGCTAGCACGGGATACCGCGCGGCTCAGTTACCCTGCTGGTGAGTCTCTCTCTCTCTCTCTCTCTTCCACGCCTCTCTGTCTCCCCCTCTCTCTCATCCCCTCTTCCTCCCCCTCCCCCCCTCCTCCCCCACTCTCTTTCTCACCGCTCTCCCCCGATAACTTCGTGCTGCTAGCACGGGAAAGCGCGCGGCTCAGTTACCCTGCTGGTGAGTTACTCACTTATTGAGGGTTTTCACTTATTGAGGGTTCTCACTTATTGAGAGTTTTCACTTATTGAGGGTTCTCACTTATTGAGGGTTCTCATTGAGAGTTCTCACTTATTGAGGGTTCTCATTTATTGAGGGTTCTTACTAATTGAGGGTTTTCGCGTATTGGGGGTTCTCACTTATTGGGGGTTCTAACTTATTGCTTATCCTAGGATAAGAAGAAGAAGCTTATTTTACTCAGAAAAAAAAAAGATAAATAAGTTTTTTCAAAAGATTTTAGTGATAGACCTGTTAACTTGAATTTCAGACCTTCACGTGACCGGCGATGAGTTATGGCTGATATCGAACACTCTCCCAAGATTCGGGTACGCAACCTTAGATCCCGAAGAATTCAACTTTTTCATTTACAAGTGAGTTTTCTATTTAATATTTGAAATTGATGGGTCCTGGGTCCTAATCCTGCTCTCACAATTGTGTCGTCATAGAGTGTCGTTTCATGGAATAGTAATTGTCATATTTGACACATTTGGTAGTAAAATGTGGCCAGATATGTCAAATAAACGTTAAATATGACAAATACAATGATATTTTATCTATTCTATTTGACGACCTCTGTGGCGCGTCGGGCGACTGTCTGCAATGCAGAAGGTTGCGGGTTCAATTCCCGCCGGGTGCAAATTATGCTTAAAAATAAGTATTTGTTTCTGATTCGCCCATGAAGGGTTCCGAATATCTAATCCACTATTCGGTGGTTCCGTACCAATATCACAATTGGAAACGGAACCCTAAAATTTACACTGGACCAACCAATCCGTGAACGAAACGCAACTCACTGGCGGCAGTCTATCACTCCATTACTAGATGGCGCCATTGGTAAAAATACATCGCGGTATCGTTGTTTTTATGTCAAAAATCACGTTTGCTGTATGGGACCCCTTAAGTATTTGTTTTATTTTGTTTTTAGTTTGTTTGTTATTCAACAGAAATACATTTTCTGTGAAAATGTCAACTATCTAGCTATCACGGTTCATGAGATACACTCTGGTGACAGACAGACAGACAGGAGTCTTAGTAATTGGGTATTTTTTATCCATTAAGAAGGTGGGTACTGTTACCATTTCCATACAAACATAATACCAAAATAGAATTTAAAAAAAAAAAAAATACCCTAATAGCGGTATTATTCGGATTAAGATTTTATTTTTAAGCCCCCACCACAAGGTTTTCCAAAATATTCATTCGAAATGAAATAAAACGGAGATACATTTCGTTCATTTTTACAGCGTATAAAAATAAAATCTTAATTCGAATAATACCGATATTAACGTAGAAAACTATATTTTTCATGATTCTATTTTGGTATTAGGTATGTTTGTATGGAAATGGTAACAGTACCCAGACTACCCACCTTCTTAAGAACGCGGCGACTGTTACCATTTCCATACAAACTTAATACCAAAATAAATTATGAAAAATTTCGTTTTCTACCTTAATATCGATATTATTCGGATGAGGATTTTGCTTTTATAGGATAGGAGAATATTATAAAAATCACTAGTTCATCTCATTTACATTTGTTTTATATTATTCCGAATAAAAAGTAATTTACGCTGTAAAAATTAATAAAAAATGTAAAAAAAAATCTCCGTTTTATTTCATTTCGAATGAATATTTTGAAAAACCTTGTGGTGGGGACCCTATAAAAGTAAAATCTTAATCCGAATAATATCGATATTAAGGCAGGTACTAGCTGACCCGACAGACGTTGTCCTGTCGTTTAGTATAAAAAAATAAAATTCATCAAAATCGGTTTAGCATTTTTTCTTTCATAAGAACCTTCTCCTGACAATAGCAAACACGACAAAAAAAGAATTATCGAAATCGGTCCAGCCGTTCACGCGTGATGTCGTGACAACGGAAAACGTTTCATTTTTATATATATTTTTAATAATTTATTTTGGTACTAGCTGACCCGACAGACGTTGTCCTGTCGTTTAGTATAAAAAAATAAAATTCATCAAATCGGTTTAGCATTTTTTCTTTCATAAGAACCTTCCCCTGACAATAGCAAACACGACAAAAAAAGAATTATCGAAATCGGTCCAGCCGTTCACGCGTGATGTCGTGACAACGGAAAACGTTTCATTTTTATATATATTTTTAATAATTTATTTTGGTACTAGCTGACCCGACAGACGTTGTCCTGTCGTTTAGTATAAAAAAATAAAATTCATCAAAATCGGTTTAGCATTTTTTCTTTCATAAGAACCTTCCCCTGACAATAGCAAACACGACAAAAAAAGAATTATCGAAATCGGTCCAGCCGTTCACGCGTGATGTCGTGACAACGGAAAACGTTTCATTTTTATATATATAGATTAGGTAAGTTTGTATGGAAATGGTAACGTCGCCACGTTCTTATGCAACCGGAATCCTAAAACTATATCGGTAATTTAATTTTGTATTTATTTTTTGTTTCAGAGCCTACATTCCAAACCTGATAGAAGGTACTCGATGTGCTGTTAAATTTAATCAAGTCTGAGTAATTAATAATATGGCCGCTCGCACGATATGACGTGAAATGTGTTTAATAAGGTCAAAGGAAATACCCAAACTATGTTCATTTCGGACCTACTCGTTCTCCATACAAATGTAGTCGACTGTTTCCTCCCTGGATAAAGACATTACAGCAAATATGTTTATGCCATAAAACCTAAATCTGCCATGCTTTTGTGCAGATGCAATTTTGTTTCTATTCTAATTTGAAAGTGAGATACTCTTAAACCAAAACGTAGGGGCATGGTCATGGCAGATATAAGTTTTATGGCATAAACATATTTGCTCTAATGTCTTTATCCAGGGAGGAAACAGTCGACTACGTTTGTAAAGAGAAAGAGTAGGGTATATCCTAGGTAGTATCCTTTCCTCTTAAGGTGCCAAATAATTTTATTATTGTAGAACAATTCGACTGCATTCAAAAAGGACAATAATACTTAATTATAACAAGAATATGATTATGAAATAGGTTTTTTACGATTTTTTTTAATAATGTTTTTCCCAGTAATATGATAATTAGTTAGTTTGTAGGTAATGTTGATTTTATATATTTCTAAGACTATGAAGATGTTTTTAATTGAATAAATGGTTTGATATTACCTAATAATCATACATTTTATTTGGGATTAGCTGTGTCCCGCGGTTTCACCTGCAAGGCCCGATCCCGTGGGGATTTCGAGAAACCCTTTCTTATCAGATACCTACACCATATACCTAAATAGCACTATCTCCAAATGTCAGCTCTCTACTATCAGCGGTTTAGGCTGTGCGTTGATCATTCAGTCGTCACTCAGGACATAGCATTTTATAGATATTATATAGAAGATGATAAAACGCACATAAACCGTTGGGTAGGTATTTATGCTTAATAATAAATATTTGTTTGTGGTCTTGAGTGTCTTATCTCTCTATGTACACTAAGTATGTAATAAGGGCAAGAGGAGGACAATTTGAGCATTTGCTGTAACATTATGACATATTAAATCTTAATAAGTGTCCTTTTTTGTACAATACTTGTTTCAACTTTTTCATGTAAGATAGTACCTTCGATGCATTCATAGCACTAGCTTAGTAACTTATGACAAAAAGTTATTAGTATAATACTGTTTTAGAATCCTTATGAAATAGGTAATTTTTTACAATAGTCGGTCAGACAGGTTTCATACATCTGGGGGCACGGTAGTGCCCCCGCCAAGTCGAGCAACAAAGCGGCACGGCCGTACCATTCTTTTCTCGAAGCAACTCAGGCCGTTTTCGACCCTCTATAACTTCGTTGTGAATGAAACTAGAAACCTGAAGATCGGTACGGTACATTTCGATTTTCATTCAATTTGAACCAGTAGTTTAAAAATTATAACTAGTCAAAGTTTCTTAATTTTGTTAATTTTATCACTCACTGACTGACCGATCATCAAAACTCAAAGGCACTTCTAGCAGACATAGAAGCTTCTTATTCAGAATACAATTAGTGTTTAGTGTATACATTAAGGGAAAATTATAAAACAAAAAAAAAATCGGTCCTGTTTTCCTGAAAAACACAAACTTCCTAAATAACTTTGTAATCCCATATATATTGTATAGGATTACAAAGTTATATTTGCAGTATCGTTCTATTATATTAATACTTAAAGATACCTGTTCAAGTATTAATAAAATTGAAAAATAGGTGTCGATAGGTATATTTAGAGATGTTGGGATTCAAGAACTAAAACAAAAAGAAATGAGATCCCATCAAAAACATGTTTGTAAAAAAAGCAAGTCTCGCAACTCAGTTCTTCTACCGTAAAAAGTTGTGAGATCCATGTATGTTATTCCAAGTCGGGGACATTCTGTCTAAAGTTATTATTACGTAATTAGCTAATCTAACAACATCTTAAAGAGACCATAATAACAATATTTAGAAAAAGTTATGTTTTAAATAAATTGATTAACTTGGCAATCGCATGAATACCTACACAATTTGTCTCACAAGTAATACATATTATATTAAATTAGACTGTTTAGTGCGATTGCCAAGTTAATCTATTTATTTAAAACATAACTTTTTCTAAATATTGTTATTTATTTTTTTTACACCACAGATGCTCAAACTTAGCAGAAAGTAAAGTTTTTAAAAATAAATCTATCTTTGGGGACATCCTGTAAGTTACTGCCTATAGTAATAAAAAAAATTCAACGTGATTTACAAACATCAATATTAGTGAACACATGGCGAAAAAAAAAAACAATGCTATCGCTTAATCTGTGGACGTGATGCCCCGAAATGTGCAAAAAAGTAGGCATTTTTCAATTTTTACTAAAAAGTGACGTACAGCTCGAACCGTTTGAGATAGAAAAAAAAAAACGTATTCTGGGCAGCCAACCCTTCCCCGCCAGCCGCCCGTGCAGGGATATCCACTGGTCTCCGGACACCCTGTATATATTTTTAATTTTTACAATTGTGTTTTCAAGATTATGAGATGAAGCCATTACCCATATTTAATGAAGATCATATTATATTTATTTTCTAGATTTCCATAATTTTTATTCATTTCATCGTCTTTCATTTCTTTCTTTCATAATCGGACAGAAATATATCTATACATATTATAATTAAATGAAACAAAATCAAATAATCTTAATATAATATTTTATTTGTCAATAGTGTAACAAGCCACAAGGTGATCTATAGTCCCCTCAGACTTGCTATTGTCCGATAGTTTATTGTAGTGCCTGGGACATTCATTATTGGACAGAGCAGGCTTGTAATATACCACTCTTTCAGCTCAGTCGACCATGCCTATTGAAAAGAATCAATACGTCTGCAGGCAATAGGCTGTCACTGACTCACTCAACTATCGGCCGACAGACAAGTCTCCCGTGTGCGGGGAACCTTAAATTAGGCACTCGACAAAAAGACACAGATGATTCTTAATAAAAACTTGGCGTGCCGTTTTTGCCTTGTGCTTGTGCCACTTCAAGCGATTTTAATAGCTCGATTTCTATGGATTTTTCGTTCGATGTCGGTAATTTTACTAAGTGAAACGCACGATCGCAACGAGTAGTCTCAACCAATCGCCGCAGGAGTCCGACTTCGAACGATAATCAAGCTATTTAAATCGCCCCAAGTGGCAAGAGCGATTCAAAAATAAGGCTCCACATCAAGAACAATAAAATGGGTATAACTACCTAAAGAAAGAGTACATAGATCACAAAAAACAAAACTTAAGTACAGTGACCGGCAGATAAGTTGAAAAATTTTGTTGTGGAGAGGAAAGTTCGCACAGTACAGTTTACATGCGCCTTCTATGAAAAATTGACTTCTGCGCATCCGCCATATTTTTCGACTAATCGGCCGCCCACTGTATAACATAATCAGATAAATACCTACTGCATTTTTTATGTTTTAATTTTTTTAATATTGGTTTACTCAAATTACCTATTTGCTCGAATATTTGATGGCATATTTGCGTGGTAAAAACTTCTACCATCCTGAGAGACGAGTGCATTATTATTCAATAACCCTGTTTAGGATTTAATTATTTTTGTATTACGCGTAATGTTAGATTTTACCTCGTCGTTGCCCAAAATCGCTGGACGTTGGACGTAATTAAGCCTAGAAAAAAATACAGGTAGTACTTCTACTAACAGCTGTTTGCGCCAACAACTGTTTACGCCAAGAACACCTGTTTGCGCCAACACCGGACACTAATTGGCGTGATAATATTATATATAATGTGACTTAATTATTATGGCTCATTTATATTCTAAGTTTAAGATATAATGATAATATAATTTATTTCTTAAAAATAATTAACAATTTTTCATTTTATGATAATTGATAACCGTGTGAGAATATCTTTTTAAAAGCTTGATTAAATTTTAAAAAAAAGAGGTAAAACGGCGTTTTATCATTCAGTAGATTTTTTCAAAAACAAAACGTTGAAAATGTTACTTTGCTTTCATTGTTAAGAGGAAAGTATACCTACACGTTCTCCATACAAATGTAGTTCCCTCCCTGGATAAAGAGATTAGAGCATCTGCTGATGGCAGATATGACCTATATCTGCCATGGGCGGACTATGTCCCTAAGTTGTTTTTTTTTTTCATTTTGTAATTCTAATTTATCTAAAAAAAAATTGTAAAAAAATGTTTATATATTTCTATCTAATTTTAATTTTAATATTAAAAACCAAAACGTAGCAAAAAATGGTAGACTTTCCTCTTAAGTATTCTTTTAAAGTAACACACCTCGCCCTAAATCATTCGTGTGATCCTGTCAACCCCAGGTTACCTGGAAGGGACAACTCTCAGCGGAAGGCCGCCATTTTCCTTTAATCCACTTTATTACTTTTGATTTAAGTTTTCCATTTTATTGTAAATGTTATTTTTAGTGTGCATAATAAATTTATATATTTTATATCTTTAATAATTTTAATTTCTCGATTAACTTTCATAATTAATGAAAAACTTCGTAAACCCATGAAAAACCGATTTAAAAAATAAAATTAATGTTAATCTAGTGATAGGTGTAGAGTGTAGACTGGCCTAGCTCAAACAAATATTTTGTACATAGCTCAATACATAATACATACATAGGTAGGTACATAATTACATATTAATTACAATAAAGGTACACACTGGAATAGTTTTCTTATAGTGCACCAATTGTGTAAGTTTTCGCTTTGTTTATTAAGCATTTTTTACGATAAACAAATATGGCGGACGTCGCAAGATGGCGGGCTAGTTTTTAGATACTTCAGTGGCTCAAAAATAATTTTCGAAACGTATAAATCGAAAGGTATCACTGTTTCAAAATGGGTTTAGCCATTTTTTTTAATTTCCGTCCAAGTACCTTAGCCAAGTACAGACTTTTTGTCCTTTCTTTCTTTAATCATAAGCATATATAGAAGCTATAGTTGCAGAAAATCAGCGCACTCTAAAATAACTATCCGATTTTAAACTAAAACGTTTATATTCACGACAAATAGTATTTAAAAACGGGATATTATCATAGTTTAACTTAAAATTAAACTCATTTTTCGGTTTTAATCGCGTGGTGTTTATTACTTTTACCATTAAAAATCTCCACGCGATTAAAACAGGAAGAAAAGGAGTTTGATTTCAATCCAACATCGCGAAAACGGAAGAAAAATATATATTTTTACGGAACTAGATAATATGTACTTAAACATTATTTCTTAGATGTAGTGGACAATTGGTCAAGTCAAAAAAAAATTCATTTGGTCAAGCGTCTATTTATACGCTTGACCAATTGAATTTTTTTTGATCGTCTTTTGTTTTCGTAACGATCGTCTTTTTTTTTCGTTTCGATCGTATTTTGTTCTCTGTTTTGACCGTCTTTTTTAGTTTCGACTGTCTTTTTTTATTAAGATCGTCTTTTGTTTTTATTCCGATCGTCTTTTGTTTCTACTCCGATCGTCTTTTGGTATATTAAAAAAAAGGACTTGACCAGTTGACACTTTTCGAAGACTTGACCAATTGACACTTTTTCACGGCTTGACGAATTAACACTTTCATTTGCGATATTTTTTTTACTTAACCAATTGTCCACTACATCATTTCTTAGTGTGAACTTAGGAAATGCTGCTTTTGAATCCCGCCGGGTAGGTACTTAAGTTTTGAAAGCATTTTTTCAAAAAAGTGGAACTAGATATTTCGTCAGCTATTCAACCGTTCAACTTGCAACCAACTTGTTCACGAAATAAATTAAATCATGGTAAGTATCCCGTTCTTGTATAATATCCCTGTAATGAATATAGATAAGCCTGTATTTACTCCATCCAGTCCCCTCCATCAAAGTCCGCTACGCTAACTCCGTGGTCCTGAAACGTTTTATATAACAGTACAGATTATAGATTCTTCTTCTGTTTTCGCGATGTTGTATTGAAATTAAAGACATTTTTCGGTTTGAATCGCGTGGTTTTTATTACTTTTAGCATTGTTACAACGCTCAACGTTTCGAGACCTTTCCAGGTCTCTTCTTCAGGATAGACCTGGAAGAGACCTGGAAAGGTCTCGAAACGTTGAGCGTTGTCACAATGCTAAAAGTTTGCCACGCGATTCAAACCGAAAAATGTCTTTAATTTCAGTACAGATTATGTTAAATGAAAACCACACTATCATAACAAGTGTAGCATTTTGTTTGGTTTGATGTATTTTCGTGAGCGTCAGCTTGGCCGGACCGTGCAATAGATTTACACCAAACTCATTATTTAGTACTTACCAAATTCATACCTTTGTTCATATAATTAGCATATTTTTTTATCCTACGCATATATTTTTTCAGTCCTAGTCCCGTCTGCTAAAATAAGTAGTACAAAAATGGCGACCTAACTGAGTGCCTGCAGAATTGGTAAAAGCAAGATTTAGCAGGCGTGTGGTATTTTTGTAATTACTTATTATTACAGCTCCCTAGGACTGAAAAAATATATGCGTGCTTATATATCATATGCAAATATATCTTCAATAATATTATATATGCGACAATGTAAATCACATGATTACTGCAAAAAAAAAATATACAAAAAAAAAAAACCCCATGAGTTTCTTGTGTCTTCTTCTCATGTCATGGAGGTCGCGATCCGAAGACATAGTAGAGTAGATTAAATAAAAAAAAAAAATGACATGTCAAAGAGATATCTTGCTAATATCCGAATGAATAAACGTACTTTGATTTTTGATTTTTTTTTTTTTTTGTGCGTAGGTACCAAATAGGTACAAAATCTGTGGACGTAACGTGGATGACCGGCCACTTTGTGTCGTTAATATTTTCGAAACCACGTAGGTTAGGTACTAAACATATGAACAAAGGTACGGTACCAAATAAATACTAAATAATGAGTTTAGTTTGGTGTAAATCTATTGCATGGTCCGGCCAAGCTGACGCACACGTATTTTCACCAAAAAATTATAATGTTATTCCAATGATGAGTTTAATCGAATGGGAGTGTGATATTGTAAATATTTATCTAAAACCTACTCCTTTATTGGGAGTCGGTTAAAAAGTCGAATATCTCTAAGATTTATAGAATACAACAATATAAAAAAGAATTACTATTACTACAACTGAAAAATAATATAAATATAACTATACCAACAGTATATCATCTTAAAGCACTAAAGCTTGTGTTACGGTGACTAGACAACGGATATTATACTTATATTTATTTTTCCTTCGTAAATACATATACATATTATACACAAAATATTCAGATATACATATAATATCTGTCAGTATGTCTGTTAGTGTGTATATACGTACGATCTCTGTAGGCGCGTCGTCGGAACTGAATCCCCCCGCGATGGCATACCCCGCCAGCCCCCCCGCCGCCAACGCCCCCACTCCGAGCCCCACAGCGGCGCCGGTACCGAGGCCGCTGCGTCCGGGCGCCGTCTGTTGCTGCATTGCGTATGAAGAGCTCACGTCGCCGTACTGTTACAATCCAGTTAAAGGTGTATCAGAATCTCATGGCATGAGAAAAAAAAGAATTCGTGATTTTTATTATATACCGGCTGTTTCGAGGAGCGGGTATTAAGCCGAAAGGGGGTTGTTCTAGAGATCTAGTCGAAAAACTTTTGGAAAATCGAGTTAGTTTTCGAAAATTTTGAGTTTAAAGTTTACGTGAAAAACAGCTGTTTCTTAAAGTTTGAGGTCATTGGCCTTAAAGTGTCCTGTTATTTAGTTTGGTCCACTACAATCCGAACATTAACAGCCTTTATTTTTACTCTAATTCACTGTAATTTTTAAGATATGCAACTTCAAAATTTTTGAAAAAAAATTAGTTCGAATTTTTAAATGTCGTAGAACAAAATCTGTTCGCCTAAACGTCTAGAACAACCCATTTTCGACTTAATACCCTCTTCTCGGAGCACATAATGTAATCTACATCAGTCATTATCATTTAATTAGTACGTTTAACTAATTTTGATAAGTTTTTCATACATTGTTTACATATATTAACCAATATAAAACATTTATCTGTCTGTAAGTATAGGCTCAAATAATATTAGATATTGTGTTGCTTAAAAATGTTCTTACCTGTGTAGGGGTACCATAACCTGCAACAATGAAACATAGCATTTTATATTTATCGGGTACCGATGGAGTATTAAGGACCCTACACACGTGTAGATTTTTCTTACAGATTTATCGTTACGATAAAACTGTACAGTTAAATCTAACGCCCCCAGTGCCTACACACTAGGGTATAGAACCGGGAAATCCCGGTACCGGAAATACCGGGATTTCCCGGTTCCTTTGCTGTTTAAAAGAACCGGGAAATTCCGGGAATAAAAATTTGAGAACCGGTATTTTCGGGTCTTTCGAAAAATATATTTCGTGTGTTGGAAAGCAAAAATATTTTTTTTTTACAAGTTTTCACCGAGATTTTGACTCGGTACTCTCACCTTCCAAATAAAAAAGAATTATTGAAATCGGACTTCGTATACCAGAGTACGGCGTGAAACAATCCCCAAAGCACCAACTACTAGGTAAAATGTGGCAAAAACTGATAGCTGCTCAGTTTTATATAGTGCGATTTCGATTAGAGCAGGGGTTCCCAACCTTTTTTTGTCTACTGCCCACTTTAAGAATAAATTATTTTTTAACGCCCCCCTTTTTAAACATACTTAAAAACCGCTAAGTACTTATAACTGATTATTGAAACGCAACTTTATAGTATTCGTACAGAGTATCTTTTATTGAAAATAAAACAAACATAATCAATTCTTATATAAAAACTAATGTGAAGGTTGAATCTGATGCTTTTCAATAAGTTTGTTGATATCAGGTTCCAATTTACTCAAAAACAGCCGCAAGTCGCCACGTTCGGTAACACGCAAACGATTTCTCTTTTTAGTAAGCAGCGTTGCCACAGCACTAAATCCACGTTCATACAAATATGACGATGGGAATGCTATCAAGAATCGTTGAACAATTGACCACAATCCAGGGTACATTTGCGGGATCGGTTTTTGTAGCCAAAATTCTTGATATCCATTTTTGAACTTGATTTTTATTTCTTCGTTTGTTGTCAATTCTATAAGTTCTTCTTCCAGCTGAGGTGACATTGCTGTGTTGACATTTGAAAACGGATCCAACACCCAGTCTGGTATTTCCAAGTTTAAAATGTCCTGGTATCGTTCGGTGAAGTCAATGTGGAGGTTTTCCAAATGTTGGCAGTAGGCAAACAAGTCGTCGTTACTGCAGGATACTGATAAATTCGGAAAATTGTGAAACTCACGTCTGCCCGTATTCTTTTTGTGCAGAAGCAGTTTGGCTGCGAAAGCAGCAACGACATTTTTTGTTTTAATTAAATTTAGTTCATCGCCTTGCAGTTGGAGGTTCATGTCGTTGAACAATTTATACAGGTCTGTCATGTAAGCTATATCATTCTTTGATGTTATGAGCTTGTTGCGCAGTTCTGTATCTTTAGTTTCCAAGAACTCTATCACAGAGTCAAACAGGTTGTAAAATCGAATCAGACAATTGCCTCTTGACAGCCAACGAACTTCAGTATGAAGCAACAAACGGTTGAAATCTTGGTCATTAGTAACACAAAGCTGATGAAATAATCTATCATTCAAAGAGCTGCTACGGATTTTATTGACTGCTTTGATGACATATTGCAGTGATTGAAATAGTCGTTCACTTAAGTTTCTAGCAACCAAATGTTGTCTATGAATAACGCAATGTATAGCAAGGACATCTGGAATTTTATTCTTTAAGTACACTATGAAGCCTTTATGGCGCCCTGTCATAGCCGGAGCGCCATCCGTAGCAACTGATATAATATTTTTCAAAGGAATCTCTTTCTCTTCACAAAACTTTTCCAATGTATTGAATATGGTTTCGCCTTTTGTATCTGTCTCCAAATTGCTGGCAAACAATAGTTCTTCACGTATTTTCTCATCTTTAATAAACCTCACGTAAGATAGCAACAACGCTTCATTAGTTGGTAAAGTGGACTCATCGAGCTGAATTGAGAATTGACTAGTCCTCAGATGATTGCACAATGATTCTTCAATGTTTTCAGCCATTTCATCAATTCGTCTTTGCACAGAATTATTACTCAAAGGAATTTTTCGGATAATATCTGCGGCCGGTTTATGAAGCACAGTAGTTATTACTTCCTTTATTGCTGGCAAAATTAACTCTTCTCCGATGTTGTGTGGTTTGCCTTTTTGAGCAATTAACAAAGAGATATTGTACGAAGCTCGAAGTCCGTCGTCATCTTGCTTAGCAGCCGCCGAAAATAGTTTTGATACACTTGGCTGAATATTATGCTTCTTCTCTAGGTCGTGAAAATATGCTACATTCTTGTCTTTCTTATCTGGATGCATTTTATTCAAATGATCTTGCAGTCTTGAAGGCTTCATTGCTTCGTTCGAAAATGTTTTTAGACATAGAAGACACAAAGGCGACGACGGGTTTGTGGGATTTTCAATAAATCCGAATTTAATATATTCCGCAGAGTATTGCCGTCTCTTCTTTTTTTCTTCCGACATTGTTTTGTTTTGAGAAATACGTTAGTGTTGAAATCAAGTACTGCTTATCTATTATGCGCGAAACCGCAAATGAAAATAAAATAAATTTACGTCGTTTAAATAGGATTGCATAAGCAGCACGCACCAACAGGAATAAGACAAACGTGCATTAACTCGTTTATCTCATTCGACGCCCAATCGTACTCGACAAGCAAGAACAAGGATTATAGAACCAGCCGATTGATACAGGAATGTACAAATCGGATTATTTAACAAAAACTTGTTAAAACATGATTGCCCGCGGTCTATTATATCGAACCGAGTTTGAGCTATATCTTAATTAATATTAGTTGATGTTCACAAGATGTAGTCGAGAGTCGAGAGCTCAGTCGGTGTCTAAGAGTCTTCCTAGCTAGTAGATGAAATTATAAATCGATCCCAAAGCCCTACACAACGCCCCCTTTTTTTTTCTGGGTCTCTTACCGCCCCCATTTAGGCCTGCAGCGCCCACAAGGGGGCGTTATCGCCCACGTTGGGAAAGACTGGATTAGAGCGTCTGTTGAACTGTACAGTTTTTAGTTTTGCCTACACACGCATGATTTATCTGATGCGACAAATCTGTAAGATAAATCTAAACGGCTATAAATTGACTAGTTTCAATTTAAAGCCGTTTAGATTTATCTTACAGATTCGCGTCCATGTCCAACACGACAACACGTCCATGTTGATGGTAGGATTTTTCCTCGTATCGTATTTTTAGTTTCTTACCTCGACGTTTCAACCATGTTACAATATTCTTGGTCGCGAGAGGACCAAGACCAAGAGTAGATAGATAGATAAACTCTTTATTGTAACACCAAAAAATAAAAATTACCATTAAAAGAAAAACATAAACAACTTAAACCTAGGTGGCACAATGTGCGGCCTTATCACTTAAAGCGATCTCTAACAGGCATCCTTTGGATGGACGAGAAGCGTAGTCTCAAGTAGAGAGAGTTTATCGGCGAATACATCTAGAAACGTTTCTCAAAATTTGAGTTCCACTTAATCAAATGAGCAGCGCTCAATCTCAAAAATTCTAATGGAAATTTTAAATTTAGAAGGTGATCAATTATTTAAGTACCCCTTAAATTTTAAGTGGCGTTTCTGTATTCGGCTGTGTGAGCTCCAATCGTGTTAGTTTCAAAAGTTTATAGTTAGATTTTAAGTTAGTTAAAAGCATATTTTGTTCTCATCTGAATGACGTTTCCTGTTGCATCCTCCCTCTGGGACCCCGGGGTCCGCTAAAACCCCCTAAACCTATTTGGGGTCGGCACAGTAGGAAAGTCATCCATCATTGACCATACCTATTGCAAATAGATTTGGTAATATTTTTACGGTCGGCAGCCTGCCTGACACCAACCCTCCTCTTTGGGACCAATCAGCTGTTCACCGTCAGCTGTCAAAATGAATTCGATGACGATGTCGACGATACATCTGCGGTAGGGCCTCCTGTTTTATTTGCAGGAATTCGTTTAGGGGCCTGGCTAAGTAGAAATTAGCACCGTGTGTAGTCTAGTCACCATTCCCGATAAATATCTTACGTTTTCAGGGTTCCGTACCCAAAGGGTAAAAACGGGACCCTATTATTGAGACTTCGCTGTCTGTCCGTCCGTCTGGTGACAGACGGACGGACAGACAGCGAAGCTAAATATTTCACATATTCCTAACAAATTTAAAAATTGGTTGATGTAAACAATTTTAGGATTCCGTACCCAATTGTGATAGTGGTACGGAACCCTTCGTGCGCGAGTGTCGCACTTGGCTGGGTTTTGTTTAAATAATTGCTTACATTTTTTTTTGTACCCGGCGGTGTTTGAACCTGCGACTACTGGTGAACCGAACCAGCACATAGATCGCTTCTCCACGGGTAAGCCAAACCGAAATTCAGATAGCATTTCTTCTTGTTTTTGTGAGTGAGGCCTCTTAGCGTATACAAATTACGAATTTTTTTCGTAAGCATATTTAACTAAACTATATTTCTTTAAGTGTTTACCACACTTTTTTTTTTTTTTTTTAACGTGGGAAAATCTGATTAAGACCATCAGGCTGCTCTCGGGGGAGAGCGGCCCGGTGAGTGGGGGTCCCCCCGGCCAAGATGGTGTGCGGCTGGGGTATACCCACTAAAAACCCACGGTGTCCTTCTCGCCGCTATTGCCAGAGCTCGTCGGAAACCTTACGGAGAAACGTCGACGAGCAAGTGTTTACCACACTTAGGAAAAGCTGTTTCCAAAAAATGCGTACTCAGCGGGATTCGAACCCGCGACTACTGGTACGGTAACCTTACTATTTTTTTTCAAAACGGCATTTCCTTAGTGTAGGTACACTTTTAGGAAAAATATTTAGATCCTATATTATCTTTATTGGTTATCTCTATTTAGAAATATTTATTTTTCGATCCAATCTTTCCTATCAAATCATCCATCCTCTTTCTTAAGAGGATAGTCTCCATTCTCTTTCTCCATACAAACGTAGTTTACATTTTCCTCCCTGGATAAAGACATTAGAGCAAATATGTTTATGCCATAAAACTTATATCTGTCATGCATGACTATGCATCTACCTTTTTATTTTTTTTTCATTTTATTATTATTATTTTAATTAGAAAATCAAATAAAAAAAAAACGGGGCAAGTGCGACACTCGCGCACAAAGGGTTCCGTACCACTATCACAATTGGATACGGAACCCTAAAATGGTTTACAACAACCAATTTTTTAATTTTATAGGAAAATATGAAATATTTATCTTCGATTCTACTCCCATCAAACGACCGAATCACTCAATAAAAAAAAAAAAAAACCTTGGCACAAAGAAAATCTGAAACTTATAAGAAACTCTTTGGTAAGTAAGGCAGACTGGTATATTTGACAGATAGGGCAGCCATTTTGAATTCCATGACCAACTCGATTTGTCCTGACCAATCAGAAGCGACCTCACATTGAACTAAACTCCTTGTTATTTTTGAAACACGTTTGTTGTATGGGAGCCCCTTTTAAATAATTGTTTTATTTTGTTTTTAGTATTTGTTGTTGTAGCGGCAACCGAAATACATCTTCTGTGAAAATTTCAACCTTCTAGCTATTACGGTTCATGAGATACAGCCTGGTGACAGACGGACGGACGGACGGACGGACGGACGGACAGACAGACAGACAGACAGACAGACAGCGAAGTCTCAGTAATAGGGTCCCGTTTTTACCTTAAGGTACGGAACCCTAAAAAGGTAGATGCATTGTCATGACAGATATAGGTTTTATGGCATAAACATATTTGCTCTAATGTCTTTATCCAGGGAGGAAAATGTAAACTACGTTTGTATGGAGAAAGAGAATGGAGACTGTCCTCTTAAGTCTAGTCCATTCATTATTTTCCGGGTAATCTCTGAAACTACTGAACCGATTCCAAAAATTATTTCACCATTAGAAAGCTACATTCACCCTGAGTAACATGGGCTACTTTTAATCCCGATATTCCCTCGGGATCGGAACTTACGCGGGTGAAACCGCGGGACTTTGCTAGTCAAACGATAAATTGATAGATACCAGTCGTGCGTGAAACTCAAAGGTAAAAGAGGGAAAGAAAATCAAAAATAAAACGAAATTATTTAAAAATACATATATTTTAATTCAATAACCACATCAATAAATATCCTTAAAATACAATAACAACGTGTTTCTAAATGCGAAGCGAAATGCTAAAACGATTTTTATAGAAGAATACTCGATAATTTTGACAACACAAAGGAAAAAAATCCGCCATTTTCGTTTCTGCACCCGTATTATGAATGTAGTAGTCAACTTAGTTAAATAGGCACTATGCAATACTATGCATGCAGTAATGCTTGGAGATAATCACTGGTGATTATTACTATGTAGTAGATACCATAGTGCCTATCAAACTTAGTTATTAACTAGATAGATGATACGGGTGCTGGTTACTAAAACGAATTTTCTAAATAATTTTATCACAATTTATTAGCTATGCCAAATAATATTAGGGGACTCGAATCTCAAGAAAACATGCTTTAAAACATTCCAACAAAAACCTTCCATTTATGATCAGAAAATTATATAGAACAATTTTACACTCGCTGCATACCAATCGTTAGTCATAGCATAGTAAGGTTCGAACGGTGAGCATTTTGCAATATCGATACTTATCGAGTGAAAAACTGTACTATACTTGAAATAGAATTGCATAAACAGACCTAAGAAACCATCAGTATTAGTATTTCAATTGTTTACCGTCGCCTTCGTGTCACTCCACGCACGACATTGTATGCAAGGCTCGGAACCGGTTAAAAAATAGAGGTTAATACCGTTTTAAGAACATTATTTTAACCTTAATAAACCGGTTCATTAAAAAAAAACAAGATGTGTCCCGCCGACTAACTATGCCAAAGACTTAACAGGTCCTTTGTTTATTTTTACGTCGGACGGAATAAACGGTTTTTAAGGTGGTTTTTTGTAAATTTTTTAATTTTTGTATGTAGCTCAAGGCTATTTTATTTAGAAAATTTATTTTTCAAGGAAAAATAGCATACAAAAATTTTCACTTGCGGCGAGGCTTGAACTCGCGTCTTTGGGTTTTTTTTTGTTCTAAACCGAATGAATGTGACAACAACTTATTGAAAATGCCGGTTTAAAAATAACGGTTTGGAAATTTAACCGGTATCCGAGACCTGATTGTTATAATATAACACATAAAATGTAGTGTCATATTTTTGTCGTCCCAATTCTTAGTTCAAATGTGGTTTCATAGATCTGATAAATTCCTTTTTTAAAAATTGTGGTCCCGGCAAGATTCGAACCCGCGATCTGTGGATCACCGTTCCACCGCGATTCAATTTAACTACAATAAGGTAGATGACAGTTTTCGAAAAACTGGAGGACGAGGAGACAAAAGAAAATCGTGTGAATTGAAAAAGTGACGTAACTTAGCAATGGACTTCTAAATAAAACCTCTAAAGCCGAACTTTTTTTTGTGTATGTATTGTAATCGACATTGTTTCCGACATTTTAGTGCAGTTTCCAGACAAATGTCGAAACGTATTGAAGCCTATCGACATTTTAGCCAAAACAGGCATTTTTTACTAGAAAATATTTTACAAGGAGAAATACATCATCAAAAATCCTCCCATGGCAGGATTCGAACCTGTGCCCCTCGCTTGCCGGGCGAGTGCGCTACCACTGCACCACACGGGAACCCTCGTGACATGGTGAATTTTTGATTGTGATCTCTCACTTGTTTTTGTTTACCGGCTAAGGCTCGGTTTGAACGCCATCTACCAGTCTCATCATCCGAGCGTTGTTCCCGGTTGCATCCCTCTCGAGAGCCCGGGGTCCGCTTTCCTACTTTTACGTCTCCACTTCGCACGATCTTCGGCATCCCGTGTAGTGAGGCCATTTGCACGCATATCCGATCTTACAACGTCAAGCCATCACTTCTTGGGTCTTCCCAATCTGCCGCGGCCGGGCGGAGGCGCCATAGCAAGACATTTGTTTCCCACATAACTAGCCGGTTTTCGTAGAACGTGGCCGTACCGCCACGTACCGTGAACGCCATCTACCAGTACAGTTTTACAACTATTGACTGGCTCGGATGGTTAACTTTACAGTTAACGCTTCCGACATGAGACATCGTTCTTTCTCCTATTTAATATTTGTTATGTTTGCTCAAGGCATTTTTACTAGAAAACATTTTACAAGGAGAAATCCAGGATTCGAATCCTGTCATGGGATTTTTGATGATGTAGGAAACAATGTCACCTACAATCCATACACAAAAAAAGTTCTACGACATGAAATAATCAACAATTTTCGATGAACCCGACAGGGATTTTCGAGTTTAGCGGCTATAGGGCTCTTAAGTATTTACTAAAAAGTGACGTCATTGTTGTTCAACACAATATTATCATGGCTGACTTCCAAATTGTGTAGATTTATTGTAAACAATAATCATTATTAATAATAAAATAAATAAATGCGTGTATCGTAATCTATACCTCAGGTTTCATTAAATAAACACACAATTTGTAAAAAAAAAATCAAATTCTGTCATCTACCGTAAACCCCTAGCTTTGTAGAACGATGATCAGGTTGTAGGTTCGAATCCTGCCGGCAGAGTTTTTGAAACAGGGCAACAAACTTATTAATAAAAACAAAAAAAAAACGCAAAAACACTTACTAAAACAATGAGATTGTTTTCATAATTTTGTTTTTCTTACTATAATCAATAAAATGTGCTTTCGATTACAAAGACAAATAATTTTATCTCATTTAGTAACAGTTTTTTCTAACACAAGAAGATGTCGTACCGGATGCGCGTCTTTCAAAATAAAAGTTACCTACTTCGTATTTTTAATTTCAGACTACGATCAGCATTTTGTATATTTGACGTTATTTTCTTCAGGAAGATGTGTCACATAGTCCATAATTAAAAAAAACCTTTTTCTTTTTTGAAGTTCTTCAACGTGTTTGCAGGTTATTGTAAAAACCGAAAAAAGGGACTGAAATCGTAGAAATCGTAAGGTAATGTGTAGTTTATCCAGAATTTATACATGTTCCTTGTTTACAATTTAAAAATCCACGACGACAAAAGTTTATTTTTTAATTCGTCGCGCATCCGGTCCGGCAATTCATTAAATTGTGGCTTAATTTCTGTCAAATATAATAAACAATACTATATTTAAATAACATCCCCTCAATAACTGGCTTATATTTATAATAATTATTGTCTTTTACACAATTATACATTATTATGTCTTAAAAAAACGCCAGCAACTTTAACCCATAGACTATTCATGGCTGGTGTAGTGCCTGGGATATATTATATTAGACTATCTGACTTGCCGCACTTTGTATCGCCATCGGTCGTAACGAGAAAAAAAAGTTGACGTTGGCGGTACTACAATACCTACGCCCTTTATATTCAAAAGAAAAATAAATATAAGTATTATATCCGTTGTCTAGTCACCGTAATACAAGCTTAGTCGCTTACCACGGGGCTAGATGGCGCTGTGTGTTGTTCACAGAATTTATTTATTTTTATATTCCGAAGAAAAATAAACCCGTTCCCTTGTTTGTTATTCCGTACTTTTTTTCAACTTTTGATTAAATTTTATCCTATTTCAGACAGATACGAATATATACGTATAGATAGGCATTTACACAACTTTGTTTCAACAAAGTGCAGGATTTCTGCTATAGAAGCAGAAATCCTTCTCTTATCATGATCGACTGAGCTGGTAATAGATACCACCCTCCCAGCTCAGTCGATCGTGTCCAGAGAAAATAACTCGTCAATTTCCGGATATCCGGCTACAATTCTAAGCCATTATCGGATGACTAAGCCACAAATGAAGCTTTCGACAGAAATTAAGCTACATAGATATAAAAAAAACCATGCTGTGCGTTCCTTACAAGGCATCTGAAACGAAAACATTTGAAAATTCAGAAATTTCGCAGTCTAAAGGTAGCTAAATAAATGAGCTTAGATTTGCAAAAAATATTTTTTTTAAGATGAACTGAATGTTAAAATTGAGGATGATCAAAATCAGCCCAGTTTATGACGTCATATCTAAAAAGAAAATACAAATTCTCGACTAGCTAAATCTCTAAATACCGTACTTCAATGTTCAAAATACAACAAGTATTCTAATTTTCCGGATCCGGATGTTACCGATCCATTAATAAAAAGCAAAACAAAAAGAAAGAAAATATTGTTTTACCGGTATTTAAAATAAAACTTTTTTTTTAATTCCCGGTTCCGGATTTTCCGGATCCAATAATAAAAAGCAAAACAAAAACTAGTTTTTACCTTTTTAAAGTTCTTCGATTTATCAGTAGAAGCCTGTGCAAAACAAAAGAAAAAATATAATACCGAAAAATAAAATGAACCCTATCATTATTGAACATAATGAACGTAATGTCCTTAGCCTCCGGTTAGCTATAAGCAAAGTGCAGATAAAAATATGTTAGTATATAATATTATGTTAGTATATAAAATTATTTTTACACACTATTCAGAAAAGCAAGCGTTTAATAAGGTAGGTAGAGTGGTATATTCATTTATTGTAGGGATTCCCAAAGCGGGCGATAACGCCCCCTTGAGGGAGCTGCAGGCCTAAAGGGTAAGAAACCCAGAAACAAAGGGTGTTGTATAATTTCATTTAGTAGGACTAACACCGACTATTCCTAGATAGGTAATTTTCGTATGTAGATAATAGACCGCGGCCAATCAAGTTTTAACAAGTATTTGTTAAATAAGCCGATTTGTGTATTCCTGTATCCAACGGTAAGGTTTTTAAGTAGGTGAAAAAATGGAGGGCGCTAAAAAATAATTTATACTCAAAGTGGGCAGTAGACAAAATAAGTTTGGGAACCCCTGGTTTATTGTGACCCCTTATTTTGACATAATTCGAAGTGTAGTTTGGTTGAAATTAAACTCATTTTTCGGTTTAAATCGCGTGGTGTTTATGACTTTTAGCATTGTTTTAACGCTCAACTTATCGAGACCTTTACAGGTCCCTTCTTCGGGATTGACAATCAACTACTAATGATCGGATTAAACGTAATAAAAACCGAAAAATGAGTTTAATTTCAATCCAACATCGCGAAAACAGAAGAAAAATCTTTGTAGTTGGTTTTCAAACAAAAATACAAGTGAGTCTATTTTTCTTAGTAATTAGTTAAAAATGGCAAATATATTAAATGACCTTATGTCGCTTAATATAGCGTAATTTTAACAAATTTATTTTAACTTATGTTTTGTTAGTGTGTTGTGCAAAATGCATAACTTACGACATCTATAATTCGTAAGTTGTTCTATTTCTTAGCATGACGTGTTTGTTAATATACCCCCCTAGTTAAACTTAACCTAAGGGTCCAAACCCACAGATTGAAAAACACTGGTTTAGATGTAGAGAAGCAGCCCTTAAGAGCCCTATAGCTGCTAAACTGAAAATCCATGTCGGTTTCATCGAAAATTGTTCATTATTTCATGACGGAATGTTGTTAAACTTTTTTTTGTGTATGGATTGTAATTGACATTGTTTCCGACATTTTAGTGCAGTTTCCAGACAAATATGTCGAAACGTCTTGAAGCCTATCGACATTTTAGCCAAAACACACATTTTTTGTTTAAAATTTGGATAGGCTTTGCACCAATAGGAGGTTTTTGTCTTAAAAATACACCAAAATGTAGGAAACAATGTCACCTACAATCTGTGCACAAAAAAATGTTCTACGACATTCCGTCATGAAATAATTAACAATTTTCGATGAGCCCGACAGGGATTTATCAGTTTAGCTTGTATATACCTCTTAATTTCAGTCTAATTTAATGTCCTGTAGCCCTGTTATTAAAACAAGAAATCATTAAATACACTTACCTTTACATGCAATCTAGTAAGTATCACTCCCGTATCGTATTTATAAACACATTTAATTCAAGATGGCTTTGTTAGAAAAGGACTTAACGGTTTGAATTTTTTGCAACACAAAATGTATACGCAAAACATTCGATTTTATTATTTATTATAAGTATATAAAGTAAAATTTATAAAAAATACTTAATAAAAAAGATATTTTTGAAATAAAAAATAAAAGTATAAGTAAATCGCGTTTATACATACGATAAATATTATACATTTTAAGCAAAAAAGCTTTCGCCAATTATTACACCGAAATAAAAAAAAATATCATGCAATATTTTAAAATAGGATTTTTATGTTCGTTATTTTGTAAAAATGACCAGTCAGTAATCGAAATAAATTACACCGCCACCAATAGATGGAGTTACTGCTGCAAAGTTCTACATCACGCAAACGAAGTATTTCCGAGGTTTACTCCTAAAAAGAGTCATTTTTACAAAATGCGTGAAACAAATTGAATTTTCCGCGCCACTGGTATCTATTTTACTTTATAAAATACATTGAAAGAAAAACCACTATTTTACTTTATAAAACTGTAAATGAGCATTACCTCAAACCTAATTTTATGCATAATTTTTGTGACGTGAGAAAGGGACATGCTGAAAATCAGCGCTGTGTTGGTGCGTAGGTACTGCGTGCGCGCCAACACAGCTTTTATGCTGAGCATGTTCCTATTGCCACATTTATTTATATTTTCTGTCCTATTTTTTTTTTTCTGTTTTTATATAAAACTATATGTATGAAGCATGGCAATAAACAATATTTTTTTTTTTTATTGTTAGAAATCCCAACTTGTTAGTAAATTAGTATTATTTTCTAACTACAATAAAATGGGATATTTTTATTTTCTAGTTTTTAATCTGTCGAAAAATGGCGCCAATATCTACTTACTGCATATCTAACAACAACAAAAAAGATGAACAAAAATATTATTTTCAGATCTTTCCACATTAAAATTGTTAATATTAATTTGAAATAAAACATCTCAAATTAATATTAATATCTTTTACATCGACATTTAAATAATCAACATAAAAAAACATACATACATAGACTGATAAACACATAGCCCTTCTTTACGTCGCGCAGTCGGGTAAAACAAAATGCCTACACAATTTTCAAGTGAGATAGTGGCGCCATTTATCGTAATACTGTCCCGTAAGACAATGAAGCAGTCTCACCTTGAGGCGCGCCGTACCCGGGGGCTCCGTAGGCCGGGGGCGGAGCCCCGTAGCTGCCGTAGGCGGGCTGCGACTGGAATAACATATAAATAATTAATGTATTGCATTCCTGTAGTATGCAAGATGACATAAAAATCTATACTAATACTAGCTGACCCGGCAAACGTTGTTTTGCCTTATAAATTATAGATAGTAGCCGATTCTCAGACCTACTGAATACGTATGTGGAGTTTGGTGGAGATCGGTGAAGCCGTTTCGGAGGAGTACGGTAACTAACACTGTGACATGGAAATTTTATATATTAGAAGATTATAAAGAGGTAACGTTGGTAACATGTATGTATGTATATTGGGGGTAATCTCCAAAACTACTGGACCGATTTCAAAAATTCTTTCACCATTAGAAAGCTACATTCACCCTGAGTAACATAGGCTACTTTTGATTCCGATATTCCCACGGGATTGGGACTTACGCGGGTGAAACCGCGGGATTCTGCTAGTTATTCATAAAATCCTACTTCCTACTAATATTATAAACGCGAAAGTTTGTATGTATATCTGTATGTGACTTTGTTACTCCTTCACGCAAAAACTACTGAACCGATTGCGACGAAACTTGGATAGGTATATAGATAGATAGGTATGTAGATATAGTCGTCCACTCCTATACTAATACATATTTTTATTTAATAAACCTGGGGTTGTGTGTTTGTGTGTGGGGTGAGTGCGTGTATGGGTGGGCGTGTGTGTGTGTCCACTCACCATGTACATCTGCTGCGGCGGCTGGGAGCCTTCGAAGCCGATGAGCTGGAGAATGACGTCACCGTCGACAGTCAAGTGCGAGACGCGCTGCAGCGGCATGCGGTGCGGGAACTCGCAGAAGTGGACCCCGTTCAGAGCCACCTAGAGGGAACGTAGATAGATAGATAGATCAATATATATGCGTTGCAGGATGACGTCATCACATCATGCCGGTCAGGTTGTAGACTTGGCAGTACAACCCTTGATACAAAAAACTAACAACATATGTCATAGCTCCCCCACTTAACGGCCAACATTTAGACTTGCAACCGGAGTCCGTTGTATCATTAGGCCACTTCCAAGAGCACCTTCCGGGATCAGTGTCTGATCTTCAGGGACTGTGCAGCACAGTAATGTCTTAATGACGTGTAACCTAAGTTAAATGAGTATCTTAGAGCTAGGTTAGGATAGGTTACCTTCACCTCACGAGCATCCCTCTGAGGTGTCCTCTGTCCCCCACATCATCCAGTTCAGGCTGTAGACTGTACTGTACAGTACAGTAGGTGGTCTAGGGATAGGTTAGGATAGGTTACCTTCATAGAGTTAGGTTCACACAAGACGAGCGCCTCGAAGCCGTCGCCCGGCCTCACGGGCATGCCCCCTGAGGTCTCCTCTGCTCCCCACATCATGCCGGTGAGGTTGTTCCGCACCACACATTGCTCCACAAAGCGGAAGTTGAGGTGAAGCGCGATGTCGTCGCGAGGGTCCGTGTTGGGACCGCATTGGAAGTTTATTGCGAACCTGACATAGAGTGAAAATAAATAAATAAATGGTGCACGACGTTACACGCGACGCAATCTAGCTGCAAACTAAGCACTATTTAGGTCCTACCCTATTTCAGAAACTTAGATCAAAAATGAAAACAAAAACCCCATACATTTATATAACTTTTTCTAATCGCTGCGCGGTCGGCCGGGATTCTACCCCACGACCTTCGGAATTAAAGTCAGGATATCTACCACTGGGCCAACACAGCTCTGTTACATAATAATAATAACGGGCCTTTTCATTTCATTTAAGTACCTACTTTAGTGGGGTTCGCAAGTATGTTTTTGGGAACGGTCCAAGGAAGCATCGAGACGCTTGGCCTTGAACGACGTGTCCTTGATTACGACACGCTAGGTACAATGTATACAGACTTTAAAACTCGGCCAAATGCGAGACTCGCGCAAAGGGTTCCACTATCACAATTGGGTACGGAACTCTAAAATGAACACTGGACCAACCAATTTGTGAACGCAACGCGAACGTTTCTGTCCTTGAATCACGTTTGTTGTATGGGAGGCCCTCTTAAATATTTCTTTTATATTTCGCGGGTCGCAGCTAGTCTACACTAATATTATAAAGAGGAAATATTTGTATTTGTGTGTGTGTGTGTGTGTGTGTGTGTGTGTGTGTGTGTGTGTGTCGTACTTTTGTAATGAATAAACTAAAAAAATACTGGACCTATTTTAAAAATTCTTTCACCATTAGAAAGCTACATTATTGAGGAGTACATAGGTTACTGTTATTTCCCGATATTTCCACGGGATCTGGACTTAGGCGGGTGAAATACTAAATAAATAAAAACATGAAGAGGTTAATTATTTAAAAAATATGGCAAAGTGTCCAAAAAACATTTTTTGTCGGTACAACGGTTTTAGCTGAATGCTGCTGCTAATTATTACAAAATAAGGGTAGATCTATAGGAACGTTTTCTCGTAGAAAACTACATATTGCACTTTCGACCAGTTACACGATGCAACAAACACACATGTATATTATATTATTTCAAGCAACATGTTTTTTTAATGAAAAAAGCATATTTAAACTAGGTTTGTTTATTATAGGGCTCCCTCAAAAATTTTGCTTTGCAAAAGGGGTCCGTCACCGAAAAAGTTTGAGAACTGCTGCCCTAAGATATAGCATGTTTAAAGTTATAACATATTAAAGGATGCTCAATTAAAAAAAATCCAGGCATGGGCAAGTCGGACTCGCGCACGAAGGGTTCCGTACCACTGTCACAATTGGATACGGAACAAAATTGCGATAGTAGTAAAATCACGTTTGTGGTATGGAACCCTCTTCAAATAATTATTTTATTTGTTGTTATAGCGGTTAAGAAATACACAAGCTGGGAAAAGTTCAACTGTCTAGCTATCACAGTTCATGATCATGAGATACAGCCTGGTGACAGACAGACGGACAATGAAGTCTCAGTAAAAGGATCCCGTTTTTACTCTTACAGCCTTATTAATAAACGTAGAGTTAGGTCAGAGTAATTTTACCATATTTTGTTTCTGTCTGTCAACTTTAAAAGGTCTTCACGCAAAAAAACAGAGCATGTTCTCACTACTCCGACCTTACTCCATGTTTATTAATAAGGTTATTAGGGTATGGAACCCTAAAATCAACTGTAAGCCACTTACTGTAGAGCGGTGTTGGTCTAGTGGTAGATACAAACTAAGCTCTAGGCTTGTACTATGGGTGCTAGACAACAGATATACTACATATTACACTTTTTTTTTGTAAATACATACATATGATACATAGAAAACACCCAGACCAAATACAAATATTTATTTTTAAGCATAAATACTTGCACCCGGCAATAGGGTAAATTATATATAATATAAATTATATATAACAAGATGGGAACCCGTCGGGCTTCGGATAGTACTCCCGAAAACAGTAACAAAATCTCTTTGAATCAATTCCCATATAAACTTTCATCCCCAATTCACTCATAGGGGTTGAATTTTGGAAAAAAACTTTTTAGAGATTCACTTACTACCCCATATCAATCTCATTGTCAAATTTCAAGATTCTAGGTCAAGACGTTACGAAGTTACATACAATCGTTCTTCCCCATTTTTACCCCCTTAGGGGTGGAATTTCCAAAAATCCGTTCTTAGTGCTCACTTTCAACCCCTAAAGAACCTATGTTCCAAATTTCAAGTCTCTACCCCTAGCCGTTTAGCCTGTACGTTGTCCATCAGTCAGTGAGTTACACTTAGTACTTGCTTTTTATTAAGTAACAGGTCTTAGTGCTCACTTTCAACCCCTAAATTAAGTATTCAAGTCTCTACACCCAGCCGTTTAGCCTGTACGTTGTCCATCATTCAGTCAGTCAGTCAGTCAGTAAGTTAGTTACACTTGCGTTTTATTAAGTATGATGATGATGATATAATTTACCCTATTGGGTAATATAATTACAGGTGTATATCAAAATGACGGGTGTACGTCAAAATATATTGATTCTATGCACATGAAAGCAATGTTCTAGCAATGTGAGGAATGTGCGTAAAGTTTGAAGCAATGTGCTTATAAAAAACAAGGGTTATCGCAAAAAGTTATTAACTTTATACTTATTAAATTTAATAATTATAGTATACTAACTGCGCCCTGCGGTTTCACCAGCGTAAGTCCCGATCCCGCGGGAATATCAGGATAAAAAGCCTATGTGTTATTCTAGGTCTCCAGCTATGTATATTCCAAGTTTCATCGCAATCGGTTCAGTAGTTTTTGCGTGAAAGAGTAACAAACATCCTCACAAACTTTCACATTTATAATATTAGTAGGATTTGACCCGGCGAACTTTCTTTCGTTTTAGAGGTTCAAAAAGTATCCTATGTCCGTCTCCTGGTTCTAAGCTACCTCTCCATCAATTCTCAGCCAAGTCGATTTAGATGATCTTGAGTTATAACTATAAAAAGTGTAACTACCACGAATTTCTTTTATATAATCAATCACACTAATATAATATATCCGAAAGTTTGTTTGTTCCATCTCAAACGGTAAGACCGAATCGGGTGAAAATTAGCATAAGGAAAGTTTAAGTAATTTTATTTTATTTTATTTTATTCGGAAAGCAGACAGTGAAGTATAGCATTATAACGTAACAAATAATCATAACTAAACACCATTTAAAAGCTTTCGCATATAAAAAACTAAAACACTTGTTAGTCACAATCACCAAAATTGACTCTTATCGACTATAATAAACAAAAAGGAAAATATAAAAAAAAAACAGTGAGGAAAAACACAAACAGATTTAAGAAGCAGCCTTAAACCACTTTCTAGCCAATGCATTTCGGAAACAATTAGGTGAGGAACTAAATGGAATGGAAATGGAATGTAATGGAGAATAACATTGGATACTTTTGATTTCGATAATCCCGCGAAATTGGGACTTACGCAGGTGAAACCGCGGAGCGCAGCTAGTAATATTATAAAGAGGTAATGTTGGTAACATGTAAGTTGGGGGTAATCTCCGAAGCCACTAGACCGATTTTGATGAAAATTAGTATGAAGATTACATTGCATCTTAGGGAGTAACATAAATTCTTTCTTATCAAATGCCTACATAACATAGAGAACACACTCTCTGAATTTCACCTCTCTACTATCAGTGGTATAGGCTGTGCGTTGATCAGTCAGTCAGTCAGGACAAAGCATTTTATAGATATAGATTGGGATTTCCAATTTGTCTCACAAATAGGTACTTGTTTAATAAAGGAGTCACTAATTGTGAATTAATTATATCTATTAAGCAAGTCTGTCGCTAGTTGCCTCATAATGTCATCTAGATTCATTTACTTTGATGGAAATAAATAATATATCTCTACTAGCTGACCCGGCAAACATTGTTTTGCCATATAAATTATAGATAGTAGCCGATTCTCAGACCTACTGAATATGTTTACAAAATTTCATAAAAATCGGTCAAGCCGTTTCGGAGGACAATAACACTGTGACATGGAAATTTTATATATTAGATTAGACTCTTTTTTTACGATATTATTTTTAGCATTTTATCAATGCCCGACGTTTTAAGATCGTTATAGATCTCATCCTCAGGATCTTTCCTAAGGAAAATAAGTTGCATTTCAATCTAACATCGTGATAACAGAATATAGGTCAATCTTTAAATAATATTATTCACTAGCAGATTCCCGCGGTTTCACCTGCGTAAGTCCCGATCCCGTGGGAATATCGGCATCAACAGTAGCCTATGTTACTCAGGGTGAATGTAGCTTTCTAATGGTAAAAGAATTTTTGAAATCAGTCTAGTAGTTTCGGAGATTACCCCCAATATACATGCAAACATACATACATGTTACCAACATTACCTCTTTATAATATTAGTATAGATTATCTGAACAGAATATTGAGTGATTGCAATGCAGAAAGATGCAGATTCAATTCCCAACCAGGTGCAAGTATTTATGCTTAAAAATATTTTTTGCGTCTGGTGTGGATGTTTTCTATGTAAGAAGGTATTTACAAAAAACAAAAAAAAATTACATTATGTAGAATATACTTTGTCTAGTACCCAAAGCACAGAATAAATAATAGTACTACGTACAGAAGCTGCACGGCTTTGATCTTGAAGAAAGCCGCCATTTTAATAGCCTACAAAATTTACGACGCACCTGGTGCATTCGAAATCGCGCCTTAGTACTGTGTTACTACTAAGCTCATAAGAGCGCAATTCCTTTGTGTTCAGAATTTACCTACGCCTCAGTTCAAGCGTCAGGGTTGTACCATAGAGTGTAGGTATTATATGCGTATTCAGTAGGTCTGAGAATCGGCTACCATCTATAATTTATAAGGCAAAACGACGTTTGCCGGGTCAGCTATAATTATATAATAGTTGAGTTGTACATAAGCAAAGTAAAATAAATAACAACACAATTTTAAGAAAATCATTTATTGTATTTACAATTGTTTAACTTTAATATAGTGTTGTATGTATTTCTTACCATCTCTAAAGTACCTATTTTAAACTTTAATGTTTGTAGGTAGGTACGTATTACGTACGTATTGTATTGTAGGTACGCGTACGAACGAATGGAATTAAAATTTTAGGTATTCTTTAATGAGAAATTTAACAACGTACGCGCGCTTCGCTTGCGACAACCGCACTGAACTTGGATCGCCGGCGGTCCGAGACCTATCGGCCGGGCGGTAGGTAATTATAGCGCATAAGTACATAGAGTGACGGAGGCCTGCCCAAAGTACAAGCCTAGTGCTTAGTTTGGAACTAGATTGCGATTGGAATATTTATATATATATTTTATTTAATCTTCTAAAACCACTCCAATACAGATTGGCCATGAATAACATTAGTAGGTTTGTAGGTACATAGAGAAAATGGGTAATTTTAATACATGTAGTTATACTTTTATGGTCATTGAAACGTTATTATTATTACTAATACTGTTGGAAAAACCGTACTCCTAATCGGGAAATAACGCCCAAATACACGTTCTTTTCCTTGTTGGCACTAAGATTTCATATTTTTTACAGCGCACCTTTCCGAGCTAACTGATAACGTATTGCATAAATAAGACAGTATTTACTTAATAAATAACGTAGCTAATTCATTGTTCTTGGTCTAGATGCCCTTGGAACGGAGCTAAGGCGATTATTAAAGTCAAATTCTAGCAAAAACGTAAAGTAACTTACCGGGTTATAAATTGGTGGCATAGCCATGATTTTATTAGTTTTCCGGCTCAGGAATTAACTTTAAATTGTTGTACAATGGTTTATGAACGCCTGCAAATTGATTACACTGAATTACACTTACGAATTAACGAATGACACCGAAAAAATATTATTCACAAAATCGAAGGATGCGTCACCGGACGTCAAACGAAATGACGTCAAAGCTCTTCTGACGTAGTGAGAAAGAGAAAGCAATGTTTTTTATTGCGAAAAAAGGAGACAACAAAACAAATGCTTAAAATCTTATACCAATGTTTGAAACGTTTCAGACACGGGTGACAACTTAACAAAATAAATCTCGGCCAATTATCAGTCTTTTGAGTCCTTTTGAAAAAATAATTGTATTCAAATGTCTGATTTTAATCATTTTAATAAATCACCATCACCACTATCGCATTAAACTTTTGATTACACTGTAATAAAAACATAACCCTTTCATTGCGCAGTGGCGTAAAATAATTTATGTATTTATCAGCAGTCTGCTTAGTGCAAAACTTAGCCGTGGCTTCGGGCTTCATTCACGTAGTTTCTCAAAGCAAGGTGGCAGCACTATCGTATAAAACCATTGACCAACATTATAAAAATAAAGCACTCTACGAAGCTTCGACTAGTTTCAGGAAGTTGTGAATATTCTACTCAACGCAAGGTGGCAGCACTATCGTACGAAAATATTGACCAACATTATAAAAATAAAGAAGTCTACGAAAGCTTCGACTAGTTTCAAGAAGTTGTGATTATTCTACTCAACGCAAGGTGGCAGCACTATCGTATAAAAACATTGACCAACATTATAAAAATAAAGCAGTCTACGAAGCTTCGACTAGTTCAGGAAGTTGTGATTATTATTATTATTATTCTACTCAACGCAAGATGGCAGCACTATCTTTACTAAATCTTTCAAATAAATCGCAATACGGAAGCTTCGAGTGCTTCGAGCTGTAGCTTCGACGGAAGCCTTCGGAGGCGAGGAATCTTTTTCTTCTTTTTTGGCCTCGATCTCGAGATGCCAGTGTACGCTATTTTGGTCTCGTTAGAAGTTCCTGCAAATCGCGTACTGTGCCACAGCTCACATATAAAGAAATTCGTGTACACATCGACATTTTGTTTAGATGTGTGCAGCTGTAGGTGGGTGTATGTAGTCTTTTGAGCTACTTAAAAAAAAAAAAAAAAAAACCTACTTATACAGGGTTATGGGTTTCCAATTAGAAACTGTTCAGGGGGTAATTCTCCACATCAAAACTAATAACTTTTGTTCTACCACTTTTGCCAATTACTTAATTTTTTTTTTCATACAAAAAAAATAAAATAATATTCAGTTCTAAAAACGTTTTAAGAACTATGTTTGTAGGTAGGTACGCGACGCGCCGGCCGCCGCGCGCGCGACTATCGGCTCGCGCGCCGCGTGCCGCGGTTCATTCACACGGTGCGCGGAAGCTGCGCGGGGCGCGGGGTATCTATGACGCAAGTGCTAAGTGCATCGGACAATTAGTGTCTACTTACCTGCCGCGTAATCGTGACGTATCGATCGCTGCCCCCAACGCGCGGGCACCGCGACCGCCGAGTACCTACCAATCGCCATCATGCCATACCGATACACCAATCAAGAATACACGGAAATGATCCGCCTGATGGCCATATGTAATGACAATGTCTCACAAGCTTGCAGAGTTCCGGAGAAAGTTTCCAAACTCTGGGCCTTGTACCAGCTCATGCTGGTCAAGCTTAGCTTTCATGTTAATGTGTGGGCAGGCATTAAGGAAATGTGTTATTAGGACCTGTAATTTTAGGAAGACTGAACAGTGATACGTACTTAAACTTTTTACAAGAAACATTGCCAGTGTTGTTGGAAGAAGTGCCGCTTGCCTATTTACGCAATATGTATTACCAACAAAACGGCGCGCCAGCGCACTTTTCCCGACAAGTGCGTGAACACTAACAGCCTTATTAATAAACGTGGAATAAGGCCTGAGTAACTTTACCATTTTCTGTTTATGTCTGTCAACTTTGAAAGTTGTTATCACGGAAAAAGACAATGCATGTTTTCACTACTCCGACCTTACTCCACGTTTATTAATAAGACTATTAGACACTGAATATCCAGGGAGATGGATCGGGCGATCTGGTCCTGTAGCCTGGCCGGCTCGGTCCCCGGACATAACACCATTGGATTGTGTGACAGTGGCGGTGCGGTGACGTCCCGAGAGATGCTTATTGCTACTAGGTAAACTACTAGGTAAACTGTGGTACCTAGTTAGTGATTATTTGAAGGAATTGTGGTCTCACAAAAGTGTTCGCTCAGCAATCGCTCACCACTGCACTCGCAATAATGTAAGTATGCCGTGTACTGTAACTGTAACTAAATCTAAAGAGGAATGTAACTCACATTCCTCTTTAAGCCGGGTCCAGACATGATCATTTGACCGATCCTATCACCGTATCCGATCACCGTATCCGTATCTGCGTATTGTATCAAGCCCCGTATCAAGTTGTGGTCGCCTCCGATTTGCTCCGTATCCGTATCTTCACTTCTTCTTCCGTATTTTTCTACTTCTTCCGTATCTCCTTTGATGATCGGACAAAAACCGACACGACATACATGGGACGGGCCGTATCATATCGGCGTATCGAGATCCCGTATCATGACACGTATATCATTACCCGTCCACATATGCGATCATCATACGCGTCGACGATACGGATACGGTGATCGGATCGGGCAAATGATACATGTCTGGACCCGCCTTTAGATAGTAGGTATCTACTCCACCTTCGGTGTTTTTCAAAGTCTTAGATGAAAACAAAAAACAGCAGATACCTACGTTACCTAGTCTCGGAAAATGAGACGATAAAACTGCGTCTAGCTGACGCACTAGCCTCAGTCGTATGTCGAACCGTTACCGCATGAGCGTGTCAAACTGCGATTATCTTTTTGAAATTCTTTTTGCTCATTTTACAAATGCCTGAATCATTCTTAAAGACGATTAAAATGATTTTAAATACAATAATTTTATTAAAATGCATGTAGGTGTTTCGAATACGCAATGTTAGAATATACCGTATCTACTATTTTTGTTTTCATCTAAGTTCAAAGTGCGGGTTTTATTTGGCGGCTTAATACAAAGGAGCCGCCACGGCGGGTGGCGGCACACGTCAAAGAGTACAAACGTTTTGGCGCGTGCCGCCCGTCGCCGCGTCTTCAGTTCGCGACACGCGGCGCGCAACGCGCAACGCGCATCGCGCCGCGCGCCGCGAACCGTACGGGTACCTACCTACTAGAGCACAATTGTTCTAATAAATAGGTAAAGTAGGTAGGTAAATTAAATATGTTTTTAATGAGGTACATACCGCACGAAAGCCCCCAATATGTGCAGAGACAAATTAAAACATACCTACTTACTGTCTAAACGTGTCGTGATGCGATAAGTAGGTAGGTAGGTATGTTACCTACCTCACCTACAATTCCCGTAAAACAGGTCGGTCCGAGAGGCAGTGGGTGGAGGGTGTAGAAAGTGTTAAGGATGTTTGATGAAACAATGCTTATGAGTACCTAATGAACTAATGAATGAATGACAGATAAACATGATTTTTTGCCTGATTTCAAGCAAAGATGCTTCGCTCGGTCAATTAGTACGTTTGTGTTATTTCAAGACCGATTTTACCTAGCTACTTATGGTTGTGTTAGAAAAGTAGGTACCTAAAAGTAGGTTCTATGAGTTAATACATTTTTTTGCCGCCGGAGGTTTTTAATCAGAGGGGTTACATAGGTTGGTACCTACCTCAAAATGAAGTAGGGAAATTACCTACTCAGTTTTTTCGTAGGTACCTACAAGTAGTTGAGTAAAAACGTAGGTATCATATGAAATGAGTAGATTCGGACTGGGGCGGGCGGGGCAGGCGGGCGCGAGTGCGGTCGACGACCGACCGGGACTGAGTGAGGCGCGCGCGCGCTCGCGCTTTTGCTTGTGTGTGTATAGGTACGCGCCCCACAGACCTAGCAAATGTCAAGAATTACTCGCACAACTTTAACACAATTTTCAGACCTAAGTAGTAGGCTTTGACGAAAGTCGTGGAACAAAAGTTATTAGTTTTGATGTGGAGAATTACCCCCTGAACAGTTTCTAATTGGAAACCCATAACCCTGTATATTAGATCCTACTAATCCTACTAATATTATAAATGTGAAAGTTTGTATTGATGTTTGGATGTTTGTTACTCGTTCACGCAAAAACTACTAAGCCGATTGCGATGAAACTTGGAATAAAGATAGCTGGAGACTTAGAACTTTTTAACCCGATATTCTCGCGGGATCAACCGCGGGGCGCAGCTAGTATAATATAAATAAATGGACTATCCAACACTGAAAGAATTTTTCAAATCGGACTAGCAGCGGTTCATAAGATTGGCGCGTTCAAACAAACAAACTCTTTAGCTTTATCTATCTATCTATCTATTCTTCTTCTATTATATAAAAATCAATCCCTATTTCCCTTGGTCACGGCATCACACTTAAACTTTTACACATATTTCGATAATTCTTTTTTTGTTGTGAGCGCTATTGTCAGGAGAAGGTTCTTATGAAAGAAAAAATGCTAAACCGATTTTGATGAATTTTATTTTTTTATACTAAACGACAGGACAACGTCTGTCGGGTCATAATAAATAGATATAGAAGAAGAAGTTTGGAAAAGGTTGAAGAGGCAAAATATCTCGGTCGTATGATCACCTCGAACTTGTCCGACCTAACTGATATCGAGAGAAACAGTTCACGGATTGGTTTGTCGAGTCTAGTGTTCATTTCAGGGTTCCGATCCCAATTGTCATAGTGGTACGGAACCCTTTGTGCGCGAGTTCAATTCGCGCTTGGCCGGTTTTTCGTAGCTACAGACAGATGTCCAGGCAACCATGCCTGAAGAGAAATCAAAACCCGCAAATATAATAATTAATTAGGTACCTATACAAAATACCTTTTTCCATGTTACTATAATATAATATAATATAATATTACAATACTTTTGTGTTACTGAAATGTAAAAATATTTGTTACATTACCTACCAGCTGAAATAATTGCAAATCATTCGTGTACTATAATGTTGAAACATTCGTGTTTTATATTGTCGAAACAATCGTGTGTAATTTTTTTTAGACAGTCGCCTGCGATAAAAGCTATGCAATAGCTTATAACGAAGTATAGTTGAAAGAGACTGAGCTCTATGGTCCCTTATATTCTGCAATTGATTAAAAACCAAGGTAAACTTATTTATTTTATTTTGAAAAACTTAAGAGCTAACCTTAGCTTAGTCTAATAGTTAGGGGCTATCGTCGCCTATTCTGTGGTCGTATACACGCCGCGACTTATCACTGCGCGTTGCACTTATTTTAACTTGTGTTATATTAATTAGTAATTATTGGGTCGGGCCCTCGGTTTAGCGGCAGTGTTGGTTTTCCGAATGATTTTAGTTTCTTCCTTAATTATAATCCTCTTAGTGGCGACGACTTCCGTCTTTTGCGTCCTCTTCACGGGTGCCTTCTTTTTTTGTTCTATCTGTTTCAATTGTTGCTGCATCTTCTTCGCTCTGTCTTCTTTCTTTTCTATCTTATCTTCTAATTTCTGAGAAAAAAAAGGTGTATGGATGTAACTTAGTGTTGGGTTAAGAGGATGAATTAAAGAATTTGTAGATTTGGATGTCGATATATCTCAGTACTTATTTAGTTATTACAAAACATACGGAAACCATACTATTTTTGTAATACCTACCTATTTTAGTTAGGTAGTTTTGTTTACACGATTAGTTAACTTTTACAACAAAAAAGAACTTGTTAGGAAAAGAGATTTGAAACGGGATATTTATGTAGGTACCTATTTGAACATTTTTTATGCGCTTAATTATTTTCGATAACAGTTTTACTTTTTAGTAAATATGCTAATATTAAACGAGAAATAGTGTTATGCGCGCGCGGTTATGAATTTTTAGTTTATCAATACTTCACCGTATGGTTAATTTTTATCACTTATGATAACATGCGCATGCATGCATGCATCTAAACGCCTGCTCTATTAGTTTTTTTTTACAAAATTAAACAAGTAAGGGAATAAATATGTTTCTAACCTGTGCCTCCCTCTCCATCTTGTTCAAATTAGCTAATTCTTTCTTAAGTTTCGTCTTTATTTCTATTTCCTTCTTGGTTTTCCCTCCGGGGTTGGTCCTCCTCACCGGCGCGCGTCCCTCGTTCGTCGGTTTACGTCCTGGGGATTGTGGTGGGGGGGCCATACCGAACATGTTAAAATTTCCACCTGCAAGTAAAAATTGATCTCAACCTAGTCAGAAGGTATACGACATAGATTTTTGTTCTGTTTTCGCCATTATATAGGTAGATACTAGAGATGGGCCGACTAGGGGTTCTGCCGACTAGCAGACTAGCCGACTAGTCGGTTCCAAATTTGCCGACTAGTCGGCAATGAAGATCATTATAATTCCGAGATATTTGGATTAATCATGATCACTCGGCGATTGTTGCTATTTTTTAATAAATTTGCACTTCGCAAGCTATAGTGAAACTTCCAAAAAATGGTTGGAATAAAAATAAAAGTAGGAAAAAAAAATGGAGCTGAGGCATAGTTATGACATTTTTGATGTTTAGATGATGTATGTAAGCTATGACGTGATTTGTTTATGTTTTTCTGACTACCCACCTTCTGAACTGTAGTACTAATTAAATAAATATTGGTTTTATTGCATATTTGTTAGTTGACGACTAGTCGGCATAATTTGCCGGTTAAACTGTCGTCGGTTAAGCTGCCGACTAGTCGGCCCATCTCTAGTAGATACAAATTAAACTCATTTTTCGGTTTCAATCGCGTGACGTTTTTTACTTTTAGCATTTTTTCAAAGCTCAACGTTTTGAGACCTTTAGTGATCATCTCAGTCAATCCTGAAGAAGAGACCTGTAAAGGTCTAGAAACGTTGAGCTTGCGCTCGCGCTCTTTAAATCATTTAAAAATGTCATAAAAATGCAAATTGAGGATTATGATATTCTAAAGAGGTACCTACTTGAGATAGCATTTATTATAATCTAACGTACCTACCTACCTATAATTAGGTATCGAATTGCAAAGATAATATTACAAACATCACTGATATATTGACACGGATATATTCTAACATTGCGAATTCGAAAAATAAGCATGAAACACCTACATGCAAATACACACACCCACAGAAACATTTCCAATGTCGTGTACCTACATTGTAATTAATGACAGAGATAAAGAGACGTTCCAGGCTGCAGCGCGAACGAGATAGCAATCACTCAAGCAAAATCCGAATCGGGAATCGCAGTGTGACAGTACGTGTTCACGTGACAACGGTTCCACATGTATACGACTGAGGTTAGTGCGTCAGCTGACGCAGTTTTATCGTCTCATTTGCCGTGGCTAGGTACCGTATCTGCCCTTATTTGTTTAATCTAAGGATGAATAGGTCCCTATACTATGTTATAATGCTATATTTCACTGTCTGCTTTCCTAATAAAATAATAAAATACCCTATTTCAGAAACTTAGATAAAAAATGTAAACAAAAATCCCATAAGGTGTGTACTGGGGTAACTCTGAAAGTGGGGTAAATACAGAATAGAATAGACCTTAAATCAGAGTGATATTAAATCCATTTTTGAATAAATTAGGATTTACCCCATTTAATAAGTTATTTAAGATTTACCCCACTACACCTAACATCTATTTGATTTTTTCCTTTAAAATGTACAGTCCTTTGTTTACATTTTTGATCTAAGTTTCTGAAATAGATTATAGTAGATTAGGAGCCTGAAGTTGGTCATCTTACCTCATCGAGTACCAATTGGAGACTTACGTATATGGTGGAAAGAGTAGTAAAAGTTATGCCTAAAAAAAGTCGGTCAGCCGCGATTCGGCCTGGGCCCGTCCGAGCTCAGCCCGTTTTTAGGGGAGCAATCGGGCCAGGAGGGTTACTGCGGTTCGTTTCGACACGACAACGATAAGATAATTTCAACCGATACGATGATTCTACTGTCACCCTACTATCACAGTGTGACAGTAGAATCATCGTATCGGCTGGAATTATCGTATCGTTGTCGTGTCGAAAGAACCGCAGTAACCCTCCTGGGAACTTACCTCATCGAGTACCAAGTTGGGACTAATATGGTGAAAAGAGTAGTTAAAGTTATGCTAAAAAAAAGTCGGTCAGCCTCGAGTCAGCCTGGGCCCGTCTGAACTCAGCCCGTTTTTAGAGGAGCAATCGGGCCTGGGAACTTACCTCATCGAGTACCAAGTTGGGACTAATATGGTAGAAAGTAGACTAAAGTTATGCTTAAAAAACTCGGTCAGCCTCGAGTCAGCCTGGGCCCGTCCCTACTCAGCCCAGTTTTATGGGTAGGTAGGTACAGTTAGACTCAAAGGTTGACATCAGATTTTAAAAATTGCTATCCTATTTCTTATTTATTACCAGCTGCGTCCCGCGGTTTTACCCGCGTAAGTCCCGACCCTGTGGGAATATCGAGATCAAAAAATAACTCCCTCGCTTCGCTCAGGACTTAACTGCAGAATCCGTCGCTACGCTTAGGCAATATGACGCCCGTGAAAAAAGACAGGGCTGTAGTACCTACCTCGGAGTGGATGCAAAAACTACAGAGTATTTAAATTGAAAATAACTCACCGAATGATCCAGAAGCTCCATAATAACTCATGGTGGCAAATGTAGATGATGAACACACTGTAAAAATACATAATATTAATTGACATCTTTACTTACAGTCAGTATTAGATACAATCAATATGATGAGCCGTGTAGCCCCGGCATAGAATAGGGTTACCTGATCTCTTCCCGTGGGTGTCGTAAAAGGTAACTAAGGGATCTGAGACCAGCAACTTTTACTTCTCCCCGCGCGGTGGCGGATAAACTGCTTGGTCTATACAAGGGTTCCTATTAGGGCATGAATCCCGGGATCCCGGGATATCGTAATCCCGGGATCTCGGACGCAAAAGTTCGATATTATAATCCCGGGATTGAGTGATCCGATATCGAGATTTGAGCAATTTACTATTTGGGTATAAATTAAGGTTTTTAGCTATATTTCTCCTCATGAAATTATTGAATAGAACTATTAAAATTAAACCCAAATTAGTCTACCCCTGAGGAAGAGATCTGTAAAAATTTAGAAGCGTAGGGAATTGGTAAAATGTTTAAAAAAATAAAAGTAACGTGATTCATTGCAATTTTAAGACAATTATTTTTTATACAAGCTCGCATGCAATTTTTTTCTGCTAAAAACATTTTAGTGGTGCGCCTAGAATTTGGCGCGAAAGTTTAGACACTTTCGGGTTTAGGCTATTTGTCCGTCATATTTCCAAAATGATGGGGTGGACGGCCCTCGGGGTAACTTATTTACGTAATGAAACCACTAGAGTCTTAAATATATTAAATATTTTAGATTTAACACATTTTTATTGTATTGAATTCGCTTTTTTTAACGATATCTAAAATCTCAGTATCAATCCCGGGATCCCGGGATTGAGCTCTTAATATCGATATCGTCCCGAGATTGAAAACCTTCCGATATTGCATGCCCTAGTTCCTATGGACCAAGCAGTTTAAAAATTTTGCCAAATATATTTGCAGAAGGTATCGTCAATATTGAGTTGATGACATAGGTACCTACTATTAGCAGGCTTATGCCACTCCGCGATCTGTCATGAAACGACAACTGCACTGCGTGAAGTGCATGTACGCCGGTTGTCAAAAAAATCGTGTGTCACGTCTCTTATGAAAAACCGGCCAAGTGCGAGTCGGACTCCATTTCCGAAGGGTTCCATTTCCGTACCACGTGATAATGGTAACGGAAAAATTAAAAGTGGTAATTTGATACGGAACCTTAAAATGAACACTACACCAACCAATGCACGGACGCAACGCAACACGAACGTTAAGTCTATCACTCCATCACTAGATGGCGTTAGTGATAAAAATACATCGCGGTATCGTTGCGTTTTAATGTCAAAAATCATGTTTGTCGTATTGGAACAACTATTTGTTTTTAGTATTTGTTGTTATAGCGCCAACGGAAATACATGATCTTGAAAAATTACAACCGTCTAGCTATTACGGTATATGAGATATATCCTGATGACCGACGCCGACGGCCAGACAGCGAAGACTCAGTTATAGGGTCCCGTTTTTACGCTTTGGGTATGGAACCCTACAAAATGAGGTCTAAATCATATTCATAATATATCATATCAGTCATATTGTATCGCTTTTGGTTGCCTAAATAATAGTCATAAGCATCGGAACGTCATATTTTCACGCTGCCAAAAGACATTGAGAGGTAAAAAAAACGCATTTAACTTACCTATAGCTAATTAGTCGGCTAATTATTGACTAGTTTTTCTCAAACATGCATGGAAATAATATCATTATGTCAAACGAAAACTCGAATTATCAATTTTATGACCCCTCTACATGATGCTCTACTAATGTGGGCCAGCATGTGAAGACTGTATTGGTATCGGATGGCTTATGGTGCGCGAAATGTTGCCTGTGTGACTGTAGGCCAAATACAGAAACGCTACTCAAAATTTGAGTTCTAGTCTAATTTAAAATAATTGAGTAAATTATTTATGTAGACCTTAAATTTTAAGTGACTTCTGTATTCGGCTGTATGTGTCATTTTACCAGTTATCTACAATTATACATGAAAAGATTCATCGCAAACATTGAAAGAAACATCTAATCTTTCGCATTTTTAATATTAATGGGGTGTGGTGTGGGATTCCTACTTTTGACTTTTTAATCAGCCCTACTCTCGGTCAATTATTATTAGAATCCTAGACTGAGACGAAATAAAACTCGAAACCACTTATTCCAAGAAATAAAAAACAAGAATCAAATACCTAGGTACATAAAAATGATCTGCTTAATATTGCTAAACCGGTTTCCGACAAACTAACGAACAATTTCAATAACAAAGACTGACCGCCGCACGCACTCAAGACGACATTTAATGGTTACCTACTTAAACTATTACTAATCTATCTATTTTACTATTATAAAGCGGAAGAGTTTGTTTGTTTGTTTGAACGCGCTAATCTCAGGAACCACTGGTCCGATTTGAAATATTCTTTCGGCGTTGGATAGTCCATTTATTGAGGAAGGCTATAGGCTACTTTTGATCCCGATATTCCCACGGGATCAGGACTTACGCGGGTGAAACCGCGGGACGCTGCTAGTAATAAATAAATAAGTGACGATTTCAAAAAGAAAATAAATAAATTGTGTCAACAACACACAGCGCCATCTAACCCCGTGGTAAGCGACTAAACTTGTGTTACGGTGACTAGACAACGGATATAATACTTATATTTATTTTTCTTTTGTAAATACATACATATTATACACTAGCTGTGCCCGCGACTTCGTCAGCGTTTTTCGGACTACCTACCCATCGCTGTGCTTGAACGGACGACCAGGGAAGTATGTTGCTGAGCAGAAGATAATCATGGCAGAGTCTATTTAAGTGTAGATTTAGCACAGCGCAGCGGTAGGTAACGTGTTGCATGCTTATAAGAAGTAGCCTATATCGAAAAAATAAAAAAAAATCGAAATCCGACTTCGAACAAAAGGACAAAACAATAATATTGAGCTCTCCGTAATACAGTGCAACCGACTTATCTGTTATGTAAGCTAAAGTCGGGCAGCTTAACTACATGATATCTTTTTTTTTACGTGGTTAATGTCCGTCACCGTCAGGCCAATCTCGTTCGGCTCCCTACCATAGGCTTATAATGTAAACCCCCATGGTGTCCCTCGCTCCACAAGTGTCAAAGCCAGTGGAAATTCCTCATGGACTACATCCCGACAACGACGGCCTTTTCAAGCCTCATCTCTGCATCTCCCCATAGACAACCCCTCTCCGTCTTCCCTCCCTCGGCACGGTCACGCCACCGTCTCGAGGTCCCCAAAGCCGGTGATAACCTCCCCCCCCCAATTCACCACCAGAGGCTGAGGTGATTTTTATAGTGGTTGTCTACCACGCGGGCCCTTTCTTGCGGAAAGGACCCCCGAGCCCGCTGACGCGGGATTACGGGTTAGAAGCCAGGCAAGCCCGGTTTCCCACCTCGTGCGCCTCTTAGCTTTCAGCTACTGAGTCCCCTCACAACGGCAAGGTGGACGACCATCTGGAGGGTAAAACGTAACGTCGTGTCCGGGACTCGTGACTCGAACGCGCAGCCGTCGAATCGGAAGCCATCACTCGGCTCGGTAGGCCACCGTTCCTTAAAAAGGGAATGCACCGGTCTGTGATTCGAACGCGGAACCCTCGACTCGGAATCCATAGCTGCCATTGTGCCACGTAAACTACATGCAATCTGCATCTACCTAGTAAAACTGCCCGATTACAGATATATTTTTTTAATCCATTTTATTGCATTTTCAAGATTGTAACAGTAACTTTAATCACTGAGGAATTTTTGAGAAGGTGGTTTCAGGTGGTTCATCAATTTGTACCTAGTTCTTTATAAGCCGATTCTATTCATGGAAGTCCAAAAGTTAGTAATTAACATCATTGTGAGATGCTATTCTGCTCATCATTCCAAAGGTTCTCATCAGATCTTCACTAACAATTTATGGGACCAACTCGGGACTCTCACTTTCCAAATTAAAAAGAATGATCGAAATCGGACTTTATATGCCGGAGTACGGCGTGAACATATTCACATACAAATAATATGCGATAGAATTGAGCAGCTCCTCTTTTTTTTAAAGTCGGTTAAAAACAGTCATTATAAAGAATTTCCGTATGTCCAAAGGATCCGGATATATGGACAGACATAGGTATACGGTATTTGAGGAATTTCCTGAAAAAAACCGGGTATCCGGTTTTTTTTATTTTCGACCGAATATCCGGTTAATCATGTGTTGATTCCATACCTTATATTTATTCAATACAACATTCAAACTAATTAAGTAATAGCAAAAAAACACTTTATCCGGATAACCGGACTAAATATCCGGATAAAAAATACCCTATATGTTAATCGGGGTCTAAAGCTATCTGCATACCAAATTTGGTTAAAATCGGATAAGCCGTTTTTGAGATTAGCGGGCACAAAGGCACACACAAACAGACAAACAGATAAACAGACAAACAGACAACCAGAAAATCAGAAAAATAGGTTCTACTGCGTTAATAGATACCCATACAATTTATATTTTTTTTATATCTTCCAAAAACAGACACCGCTGAGTTACGATTTTATTATATGTATAGATAGAGGAACACCCAGACCAGATACAAATATTTATTTTTAATTTTAAGCATAAATACTTGCACCTGGCGGGAATCGAACCCGCAACCTTCTGCATTGCAGTCGGGCATTCGCACGACGCGCCACAGAGGTCGTCAAATCTTAACTTAGTATAGATAACATAGGTACCTGTAATAAATATTTTTCGGGGGGAATCGAAAACAGGGGGAAACGGAATTGGGGGGAAACGGAACGAACCCGATAGTTTAAAAGTAACCATTTATAAATGTCTCTGAGTGCGGCAGTCAGTCTTTCTTTGATGTTGAAATTGTTCGTATTAAATTGTTTTGATTCTCAACAAATATTATTAAATAACGGGGTATTCACCATGTTTTAATTTGTAGTGAAAACAACCCCCAAGGGAAGACCCAAGAAGTGCTGGCTTGACGTTGTAAGATCGGATATGCGTGCAAATGGCCTCACTACGCGGGATGCCGAAGATCGTGCGAAGTGGAGACGTAAAAGTAGGAAAGCGGACCCCGGGCTCTCGAGAGAGATGCAACCGGGAACAACGCTCGGATGATGATGACATGAAATATACAATTATGAAAATGTCGGCTTTGACTTCATCTCATCTGATGGGAAGCGACGATGAGGTCGACGTTGTGACATGTTTGGCTAGAAGATACCACTCTTGACTTGAAGACTCCAAGGTTGTTATTCAAGTATTGTTAATAGCAGATTCCAGAAGTTTCACTCCCGTAAGTCCCGATCCCGTGGGAATATTGGGATCAAAAGTAGCCTAAGTTACTCCTTGATAATGTAGCTTTCTATTGGTGAAAGAATTTTAGGAATCGGTTCAATGGTTTCAGAGATTACCTGGAAAATACGTACCTACATACTTCCATAAATGTTACCAACTTTACCTCTTTATAATATTAGTATAGACAGATGTAACTATGTTGCTGAATGAGCTTTTTACTGTATCAGCGGAAGTCGATACTGATAATAATACATAAAACGTATCCTAGTAGGTAGGTATGTATAAAATTATTAGCAAACTATCTGCCTTCCCACGGGTTAACCCGCGCAAGTCACAATCCCGCGGGAATATCGGTATAAAAAGTAGCCTATGTAGCTCCATAGTTCTCAATACCAAACTTCGTCAAAAGCAGTTCAGCTGTTTAGAGTAGGTACCTAGGTATCATTTTACATACAAATTGATAAATTAAAACCTGTGGTGAATCTTGCGTTTCCAGCGCTAGGTTCAGCCTTGAACACGTTGCTTGTGATGTGACTTGAATGACTACAAAAAAAACGTTTGTTTGTTGTTTGTTTGTTTGGCACTCGGGGGCTGCCGCGGTAAAGCATAGCATTTTTTATCAACTTATGCAATTATAATTATTTATTTATTTTGTACCATGTTGCCAGGCTAGGGGGGTGCTAGGTTTTATTTTCGTTAGGGAATTTCTTGATTCGGTGGCCGCGCCGCGCTCAAAGCCCTCGATAAAAGCTATGCAATAGCTTAAAACTAAAACAAAATCGCTTCGTTCGTTCGTAAGCATTTCGTGAGCTATGATGCCACCGAAAGATAGTCGGAAGTTAAAAAAAACCGACTGCCTAATAAACTTTAAAAAAACTTAAAAGATAGCTTAGGTACTTAATTAAAACTGAAACAAAATAAAACAAGTCCAGTGGTTTATACTAATCTTATCTTGGTAGGTACTCTTATTAATTATTATCTATATATGGGGGCAATACCTTTTCACGCCTAAATAGCAGAAACGATATTAATGAATTTTGGTATACTTAGAGATAAATGGGACCTTGGAGAAGGCATAGCCTACTTTTGATTTTGGCATAGCAAGTAAACTAATCTACCTAAACTAATATTAAAAGAGGAAAGATTTGTATTTGCGTGTGTTTGTGTGTGTGTGTGCGTGTATGTGTGTATGCTTGTAATGAATACCTAAACTTAAAAACAACTGGACCGATTTACCGAATAATTCTTTCATGAAAGAAAGCTACATTGTCGAGGGGTAGGTAACTAAATGAACACTCGCGCATAAATCACCTATCAACAAAGAAAACTATGTCAAAATCGCTTCATCCGTTCGTGAGCTACGACGACACAGACACACATAAAGACAGCTCAAACTTATAAATAACACTAGCTGCGTCCCGCGGTTTCACCCGCGTAAGTGCCGATCCCGTGGGAATATCGGGATTAAAAGTAGCATATAGCCTTCCTCAATAAATGAACAATGAAAGAAAACAAACTCTTCCGCTTTATAATAATAGATGAAGATACCTATGGATAACATACGACCCTCTTTTGCCGTTTGGGGGCCGAAAATTAGCATTTTATTGATGCCGATAATTTTTATTCGCAATGCAAAGTTCTAGAACAATGGAAGTTGCTTAAAAAATAAAATAAGTTTAATTGAGAACGTACCTCTCCTAAAGCAGCAACAGCCAATGAGGAAACACGATTGATACAAAATGAAATTAGACGCGAAGTGGTCAAAAGTGTTGCCAAGTCCCGAAACAGTTCAGACAAAAAGATAAGCAAAAATCAAACGCCTTGTGTCAATCAAGCTGGGAGGCTACCGCGGTTGTATCGTTGACATCAACTCGATGCCGACGCGGTAGTTTGACATCTCTGACAGCGGGGTTTTCAATTTTAAAACCGCGCATCCATGGCCGTCAGCCATCGATTTTAAGATTTTCTGTCAAAATCTTCAATTCAATTCAATTCTGTCTGTGTTTCATTCATTCAATTTGGCTTCGGCATCGATTTCGGCTCTCAACTGTCAAATGAATTCGATGCCGATGCCGACGGAACAACCGCGGTAGCCTCCCTGTACAGTGTACTATTTGTTACTCGTTGAAGATCCCTATCATATTTGGATACTATTATGTACCTACCTACCTACTCAGCGATAAGGTCGCCTATTGTGCCATTTTTGTTTTTAGTTTTCTATTTTATTGTAAATTGCCAGTGCCAATCCTGCCGGGTATTGCCGATATTTTTTGACGTATTATTTTGGTAAAATCTTCCTTAAGATAAATGATAATAATAATAATAAGATAATTAATACCTTACGCCATTAAGTTCACGCAAAACTTAATGGCCCCTGTGATCTAGGCGCAGATTGTTGCACAGAACGCGAATTATAGATGTGCCAGGTACGGTCCGCGGTCCGTTTACGGTCCGCGGGAGGGGACCGACCCTCCCAGCGTGTCGCCCTCCCTACGTTACTTGGCAGACCCCAAAAATATGCCCTTCCAAATCACAAAACCTATCTCATCGAGTACCCCGATGGGACCAACGCTAATTAGATAAGACAGAAGGAGCTCTGACAAATAGGTCCAAAAAGTGTGTTAGTTTTATAAATTGGCAACATTATCCAAAACATAATCTCAGCTATAACAACTGATAAACATTTTGTTTGAAAATGACTCATTCATATTAAATGTTTATGTTAGTAAAGTATGAAGTGCTGGTATTAGCTGATGAGGGCTTATCGCGTATTTATAAAATAAATAAATAAGTATACCTAGGTACTTACTGGCGCGCCGCACTAAGGAATTTTTCGGCCGTTTGTTGATTAAAAATCTGTAACTCTGTTCTATCAAGACAAGACATAGGACATAATTGTTCAGGATTTAATGAGGATCATTTTTAACCCCCGACGGAAAAAGAGGGGTATTATAAGTTTGACGTGTCTGTCTGTCTGTCTGTGTATCTATCTGTGGCATCGTAGCTCACGAACGGATGAACCGATTTCAATGTAGTTTTTTTTGGTTGTTAGGTGACTTTTGCGCGAGTGTTCTTAGCTATGTTTGATCAAAATCGGTTCAGCCGTTCATAATATATGTTGCTTGAAGCTCGGAAATACGAAATATCGAAAAAACGAATGTTTTCAAATAAGCCCGAGTAGGGTATCAAATAAAAGAGCGTGACGTTTGTGACAAGAATATGCATGTTTAATCAGAATCGGCTTATTAGAGTTTACTCCATTGAAATATTACATTTTTTTGGGCTCCGCGTGCATTTGTCAGAGGACGCAATTATATTTTTTAGATATCAAGGGGGGGTTAGTTTAAAGTTAAATAATAGTTTGTGGGGTTGTGGCTCTTGTCCCACGGCCGCCATCTTGGAAAAACGGGTTCAAATGGTTTTTATGGTTTATTTGACGAACTATAGGTCTCACAAGAAAAATAATTAACATTTTGTATTGCAAATAAGATTATCTACAACTTTTGTTAAGAAACTGTTAGTCGTAGAACTAGAAATAAAAAGTTGTAAGCGAAAATCTATGAAAATTTGAGAAACAAATTCTATTGGTCATTTATGAACCGATTTTGATGATTATTTTTTCATTCGGAAGGTAGAAGTCCCAAGGTGGCTCCATAAAATAATAGGGTCCCGTTTTTACCTTAAGGTACGGAACCCTAAAAATGATATGGATCAGACGAGAATCTTTGGAGTGATGGGCAGAATAGTTCCTCACAAAGTAGTTTATTACTTACTTTTGGACTTTTACGAGTAGAATCAGACCTTGTGCTACTGGTTAGGGATTGATGAAGCACCTGTAACCACCTTCTCATCAGAGAACTCCTCAATGACTGTATGTAGGTGAGATTTTTTTTTATAATATTCATAGGGAACTCAAGCATTTATATGAGTAAATAATTAAAAAAAAATTAATAATTTACCTGGATCGGATCTTATTATTTCAAGAAAACCCTTCTTCTTTTTCATGTCTGCAGACCTCATTAATTCCACAATATTTGATTCTGTAAGTTCACTCAAATATGTCTCATAGATCTGCTGAAATCCGTATTCTTTAAGTAAAACAGTACTTTTACGCCTTTTAGCTTGTACCTACTATTTATGTATTCTGTGCTTTTAGTCGATTCTATTCGATTCAAGAGTCTTCATAAGAAACAGATTAGTCTCTCTCTCTTAACAGAAGAAGTTAAAGGCGTTGATTCATCCTCTGTCATTGTAACAAGCAGGACACTGAATATTCTTTATCAATCCAATCACTATTATTTCTTAGAAACACATCCCGCTTACGTGATGTATGAGCCCATCGTACATTGAATTTTGTAATTAAATTCCTTTGAATATCACTTAAGTATTAAGAAATCAATGTTCTCTTCCATAAAAATCAATTTTTATGTTTTCGATATAAAACATTATTAATTTGCGTCATGAACACTTGAAAGTAGTCATTGTTAAATTAAAAAAGAACTAAATTTTTAATTTAGTTCTTTTTTATTTAATTTAGGAGTCATCATTGGTAGAACTTTGGTGTTGCTCGAATCTACCGTAAGTTGTAATTGATGAATGGAATAATTACATATTATTATAAATAGTAAGTATGTCATATTAATGGACGAGGCGACTCTTACCATTTCCATACAAACTTAATACCAAAATAAATTATGAAAAATTTAGTTTTCTACCTTAATATCGATATTATTCGGATTAAGATTTTACATTCAAATAAAACGGAGAAACATTTTTCAATGAAAAAATGTTTCTCCGTTTTATTTGATTTCGAATGAATATTTTGGAAAACCTTGTGATGGGGACCCTTTAAAAGTAAAATCTTAATCCGAATAATATCGATATTAAGGTAGAAAACTAAATTTTTCATAATTTATTTTGGTATTAAGTTTGTATAGAAATGGTAAGAGTCGCGCCTCGTTCTTAAGAGGAGTATCAACGCCAAAGACCTTGAAACTGAAAATCCCTGTCTTGCTCATCGAAAATTGTTGATTATTTCATGACGGAATGTCGTAGAATTTTTTTTTGTGCACAGATTGTAGGTGACATTTTTTTTCTACATTTTGGTGTAGTTTTAAGACAAGAACCTCCTATTGGTGCCTATCCAAATTTTAGACAAAAAATGTCTGATTTGGCTAAAATGTCGATAGGCTTCAATACGTTTAGACATATTTGTATGGAAACTGCACTAAAATATCGGAAACAATGTCGCCTACAATCTGTACACAAAAAAAAGTTCTACGACATTCCGTCATGAAATAATCAACAATTTTCGATGCGCCCGACATGGATTTTCAGTTTTTCAGAATAGGGCCCTTAAAGTAGAACTTTTTAATGTTAAAATGAACAAAAAACCAATTGAATTTTGCAACAACTTCAAAGGGTATTTTCAATCAGGCGTTGTTCTACGGAATTCCATAGTGCGCCGGTCATATCACACAGCGCCATCTAAGCAAATAGGCTTGTATTATGGTTACCACATGCGGATAATAAAGAATACATAGGTACCTATTACTTTTTATTGACGACCTCGATCGATGGCGCGTCGGGCGACGACGGCTCGACTGCAATGCAGAAGGTTGCGGGTTCGATTCCCGCCGGGTGTTTATGGTTAAAAATAAATATTTGTTTTTGGTCTGGGTGTTTTATATGTAGGTATCAGATGTATGTATTTACAATAAAAAGTAAGTAAAACTACTTGATATCAAATGTACTAACATATTATACTATTATGTAGTCCGTTGTGCCCATAGTACAAGCCTAGTGCTTAGCTTGGGGATTGCGCTGTGTGTGACGTCGCCCAAAATTTATTTATTTTTAGGTTTTCGTGCGAATTTCATTCGTGCGCTAACTTAGAAAGAACGCTAACGTACATAAGTACAAATAACCCCATCTTTCCAAGTACCTACCAACCTACTATGAAAGCGCGCAGGACTGCATACGAATCCAGTAGGTACCTATTATATGTGCATACGACTAATTCGTACGCATAGTACCTACCAGTTAGTCAAGTCATCTTTCAGTCAATAAATCTTATTAGTTAAAAATAATTATTTTCTTTATAAATTCTGGACCGATACGTGGAATTCTGTAGCCATTTATTGGTTTTATTTACCAATTCAGATTTATGAATATTCGAGACAAGTAACGACATCTGGTGGTGTTTTGTGTGAACACTCCCAGATGTGAAACTTTAACATTCAATATCTTTTAACTTATCAAGAGTAGGACGAAAATACTAACACCATGGCTATATGTTTACCTAATCAATCGAATAATCCCTAGTTCATAATTTGCGATTGAAATAAGTTCGTGTAACAAATTGTTTGAAGTGCCGAATTTATGGTATCTGTATTCACGGAACTAAATTGAATAAGATCCCACCCAAAATTACACAATTTAACCCGGTTTACAACATAGTTTCACGTAAACAAAATTGGAGCGCGACAAGTTGTCTCCACGTTCCCGCCAAAACTCCTGTCCTTTATTTATGAAGTCGGATTTTGAATTGAATTCCTTGTCAGTGCATTTTCGACTGTCACTAAAAATCATCAAAAATAGAACTGTAGTAACTTTAATTATTTTCAGTTTTATGATGAGAAGGTGGATCATCAATTTGTACTAGTTCTTTAGAAGCCGACGCTATTCTACTCATCATTCCGAAGGAAATTATTTGTAACGGACGGAAAGCGAAGTATGCCGCCATTTTTATTTTTCAAAATTTGACATCTATTGCTAATATTAAACCATGTACGAAAAAAATAATAAGGCCTAACACAAACGTTTGGCCAATCAAGGCATAGCTTGCTTGATTGATTGAGAATGACAACGAACTAAAGTTTAAATCGCAGCATGTATATTCTGCTTTAAATTCAATTTAGTAGCACGATCAAAACGCAAAAAAGAAAAAAAAACTGTAAAAAATCTACGAAAAAAAAACGAAAACAACAAACAAAGTAGCTTGCAAATACTTTTTCATGCAACATGCTAAATTAACTGAAACAACGGGTTAAACCATGATTTTAGTGTTCCTCTCTCTAATTTACAGCTAATCAAGCTAAATGGAGCCGTGGTTGTGCTGTAGAACATGTCTGAGCGTCGAAAACTTAAACCCCATATTTCTACTCGAAGAGCACAAGGAAAAGTATTCAATTATTATTCATACAGTCATGGGGATCGAGGTAAATATCATTAAATAAATCATACACAACAGAATTAACCACTGCTAAACTTGGCTGATACCTTAGAGCCCCATATAGTATCATCCATAACTTTGATGGTTTACCTTATAAAGTTGTCTAACAACTACAAAAAATGTAAACAAAAAACTCATATAGGTATCTTATAGTTAACATAGACTTACCTACATTAATTATTTGAAAGTGACAGCTCATTATTTACTTTTCCTTTGATATTGACAATTCTTTGTTTACATATCTGATCTAAGATTCTGAAATAGAGTATAGGCTCCTAGGACATGTTGGTTCCCTCCTGATGTTTTCCTTCACCATAAGTACCTCTAAATATGTAATACTAGCTGCGCGCGTTTCACCCGCGTAAGTCCCGATCACAAGGGAATTACGGCCTATGTGTTATTCTAGGTGTCCAGCTATCTATATTCCAAGTTTCATCACAATCGGTTCAGTAGTTTTTGCGTGAAAGAGTAACAAACATCCATACAAACTTTCACATTATTTTTAAAATTTCAGATATCCCCAAACGACTTGCTACCCCAATACATGTGCTCAACATGTATTAACAAAACCAACAAATCATATAAGTTCAGAAAAAAATGTATCCAAACACAAAAACTGTTAACGGAGAAACATTTCAATGACAGAATCAAAACGGAAACCACTTTCGAACCAAATTTCATATCTTTAGACATTTCTGAATTAATAGATTATGATTATGACAATACAGAAGCAGATGAACTAGAATTACCTTATGAAATAACTTTGATAAACAAAAATGAAATAGAAAATAATGTAAACAAAAACCACCAAACAGAAAACCACTTAACAACAGTCACAGAACAAAAAACAGAAACAGAAAACAAGAAAAACACAGAAATAGAATTAAATGCAGTAACTGAATTGAATAAAATAATAGAAACGGATATGAAAACCATAAAAGAAACGAAGGTCAAAAGAAAACATGTGAAAAAGGAACAGAAAAGTAAAAAGAAAAAGGAGAAAACAGAAGAGAAGAAACAGAGAGTGAAAGAAGAGGTAGAATGTGAATATTGTCATAAAATGCTGACATCAAAATTGTCGCTGCGAAATCACTACAAAATACATACAGGATTTGATGTTGTTTGTGAGGTGAGATCAAACTAAAGTAGTTTTTTTTTTCACTTTTTGAGGAGCTCATTTACCTTGCTGTACCTGGCGATGTTGAATTTTCGTCCGAGTTAAGCAACGCTTGGCGCGGTCATAACTTGAATGGGTGACCAATCATTTGTGTGGCAAAAACACATTTTCTCGGTCCTCCTCTTTCAGACGTTAAACAGTTGATCCCGGTGTTACTTGAGATAGGGGCTTGAGAAAAACAACACATTCTCAAAATGGTTAGTTAGATACTTTCACTGGGCTTTTCCGCACTTAGCCTCATGAATGGGCCATTGTACGTTCTCAAAGTGGTAATTAAAGGACATGTTTTTTGTTTATTTGTCCAGCATTGCGGCAAGAAGTTCATAACCCGCCGGCTCCTCCTGATGCACTGTAAAGCTAAACACGGCTACGAGAAGACAGACAAGTGCTCCTTCTGTGACTACCGCGCTTCCAACGCTGAACAAGTCAAGATCCACGAGCGGCTCCACACCGGCGAGAAGCCGTATGTGTGCAGCTCATGTGGAGCCGGCTTCCACCGGAATAGCTGCTATCTCCAGCATGTGGCTATCCATCTTCCGGACAAAACTGTGCAAGTGGGTACCATTATCATTCCCGCCAATTACCCCTATGACTACAACTATGTTCATAAATGCATAGTTTTTAGTCGTCCGGTGCATAGTTTTTATGCCTCACATAATAGGCCTACTCCATATATCACCACAAATAGCTCCGCCGAGTCAACTCCCCGCGACCACTACAATGTCGTCTCCCTATTGTGTCTCTACACTACTATAATAAAATCCGATAATATGCAAAGAACAAAGCTGTATTACTCATGGCATCATTCCAACTGGGTCTTACGTTTGTTTTGTCTATACCTATTAACCAACCTAGGTATAGACAAAACAAATGTAGTACCTTCATAGTTCAAACATAACACTCCCTAATGGTTATCAGTCATTTGAGCAATGTGGGTACTCCATAATTATTTTAAACGATGATTATCAGATGCCTAAACTATAATATCAGTTTTTTAATTATGGCATTTCTGCTAGCAAGCAATGTAGGCAAATATAGGTTAATTTGCCAGACCAGAATCAATGTGAATGTTTGTCTTTTACTGTGTCATTCATTTTCAGTGCGAAGTTTGCCCGGCGAGATTCAAATCCGTGACCCTGATGCGTATCCACCTCTCGCGACACAAGCCCGCGCAATATTCCTTCAGGTCAGTTGGCTTAGTTATAATTTGGTTATTTATTTGGTAATTTGGTATCTCGGTTACTGCGATACAAGCTGTGTGCAAGTGTGGAACTGATTTATAATGTAATTTGGGAAATGTTTAATAAGTTTCATAATCTTTTCTAATCTTATATATAAAATTTCCATGTCACAGTGTTAGTTACCGTACTCCTCCGAAACGGCTTCACCGATCTCCACCAAACTCCACATACGTATTCAGTAGGTCTGAGAATCGGCTACTATCTATAATTTATAAGGCAAAACAACGTTTGCCGGGTCAGCTAGTAATAAATAAATATTGTAAAGTTGTATTGTATGGTAATTTGTCATGGTTCTGGGCTGGGAGTTTTCGTATCTATAATTTATATTTACTAAAAACTATATTATAGTTTGTAGAGATGGGCCGACTAGCAGACTAGCCGACTAGTCGGTTCCCAAATTGCTGACTAGTCGGCAATGCAGATGATAGAGATATTCAGAGATATTTAGGTTAATCATGATCACTCGGCGACTGTTGGTATTTTTGGATAAATTTGCACTTCGAAAGCTGTAGCGAAAAATTTTCCTCCCTGGATAAAGATATTAGAGCAAAAATGTTTATGCCATAAAACCTATATCTGCCATGACAATGCATCTACCTTTTTTTTTTTTCTAATTAAAATAATAATAAAATATAAAAAAATAATAAAATGAATAAAATAAAAAAGTAGATGCATAGTCATGACTCATGACAGATATAAGTTTTATGGCATAAACATATTTGCTCTCATGTCTTTATCCAGGGAGGATAATTTAAACTACGTTTGTATGGAGAAAGAGAATGGAGACTATCCTCTTAAGATGTATGAAATTTAGATGATGTATGTAAGCTACGACGTGTTTTGTTTACGTTTTTCTGACTACCTACCTTCTAACTGTACTACTAATTCAATAAATAGTGGTTTTATTGCATAATTGTTAGTTGACGACTAGTCGGCCCATCTCTAATAGTTTGTTAGTTGTAAGACTAGGTGGCGCTGTGTACAACGTAGTGTATTGCAGATGTCGTGTGTGTGAGCACACGTTCGCGCGACGCAGGAATGTGACGCGGCACCTGATGCGGATACATTCCCTGCAGCCGCCGGCGAGCGAGCACATCGAGCGGACCAACGTGGGATAACCTAACCTAACCTAACGTGGGATAGGTTAGGATAAAAAGCCAGTATTAAAACGTTTCAAATAACTTTATTATCGAATAAATAAGACTTATTTTTATATAATACAATTTTAAATAAACAATTGTGTTTTATTTTGACTAAGTGTTTAAAAGGCAACGTTCCTAAGTGGCCATTTATATAAGTGTACGGTTGTAGCGTCAATCGTGTAAAACGCATGAAGTATTTTCCTGGTGAAATATGTGCCCTAAGGGAAAGTCTATCTACTCTTTTTCCATACAAACTGTACAAACGTAGTCGACTGTTTGATCCCTGAATAAAGACATGAGAGGAACTATGTTTATACCATAAAATCTTCTATGACCATGCCCCTACCTTTTGATATTTTTCATATTTTAATTTTTTAAATTTTATTTTTCTTCCAATTAGAAAATGAATGGAAAAAAAACAAAACATAATATGGTGGCAGATATAGGTTTGATAGCATAAACATATTTCTTATGTTTTTATTGCTCACGGCATTTTCAAAGTCTAAGGATTTCATACAAATGCATAGCGCATAAAGTGCGTATCGAATAAGAATGTTTCTAGCCTTACAGTTGTTGTATCTCAGGACACGACGGCGTCTCTATCTTTGTTGTGTGAGTAGGTACATTTAAGTGTATGTTATTGCTGTGTGCGTGACCCTGGAAGGCTATTCTGCAACTATGGCGTGTAGTTTCTACATCGTTCGCTAGTCATTTTACGCCTTTTTTAGCTATTCTTGTCACGATAAAAATATTATGAACAGATTGGATCTATTTATCTACATATTAAAAGAAAACATAATAAAATTTCTACTGCCTAGTCCAGTACGGCCAAAAGTCCCCATTATGCTGGTTGCATTTCCCCTCTGAATGGCCAAAGAAACATTTTGAGCCAAATAGACACCAGACCGAGGGTCATGGCGCCTCTCCCGGAGACGTCACGTGATTTTTAATTGCGTCTAAAATATTAAAAGGCGAACCGTATAGAAGCTACATGGCATCTACACGGTTGAGTTTCAGAATAGTCCTCCTGGACGAATCGAAACACCGATTCGCATGAGGTACTATACATTGGAAGATATATCTGTATGCATAATGTGAATTATAAGTTGTCTATACTAATATTATAAAGAGGAAAGATTTGTATTTTTGTGTGTGTGTCTGTATGTTTGTAATGAATAAACTCAAAAACTACTGTCCTGATTTCAAAAATCCTTAACCAATAAATCCCGATATTCCCACGGGATCGAGACTTACGCGGGTGAAACCGCGGGACGCAGCTAGTGAATTATAAGTTTGATTTAAGCAGATGCAGGTCCGAAATGCCAAATTTTTGATAGAAAATAAGTATGTCCTAGTATACCTAATGCCAAAGATTAAAAAAGAATCACCTTCATCGGTGAAGCCGCCTTCGAGCAAACAAACAAACTCCTCCTTTTGTTGAAGTCGTGTCAAATAAAGATATTGCACGATGTTTCCAAATCACTAGCAAAACTGATGTTTTTCTATACTAATATTATAAAGAGGTGACTTTAGTTACATATTTATATCTATTACTATTATAAAGCGGAAGAGTTTGTTTGTTTTTTTGTTTGTTTGTTTGAACGCGCTAATCTCAGGAACCACTGGTCCGATTTGAAAAATGTACTTATATACTAGTTGCGTCCTGCGGTTTTACCCGCGTAAGTCCGGATCCCGTGGGAATATCGGGTAACCTATGTGTTATTCTAGGTCTCCAGCTATCCATATTCCAAGTTTCATCGCAATCGGTTCAGTAGTTTTTGCGTGAAGGAGTAACAAAGTCACATACAGACATACAAACTTTCGCGTTTATAATATTAGTAGGATATTGGGGGTAATCTCCGAAACTACTGCAGCGAAACCAAAAATTCTTTCACCAAAAGCTAAGTGCATTATCGAGGAGTAACATAGGCTACTTTTGATCTCGATATTTCCACTGGAGCGAGACTTCGCAGGGGAAACCGCGGGAATCTGCTAGTATTAAATAAAGGCTTGTGTTTAAACGCCGCCCAAAAAAGTACCTATTTTATTACCAAAAAAATCTAAACAGTTACCAAAAATGGATAAATGGTCACCAAATTACGTTTCCTAAAATATTATGAAATAAAACCATTTTTTCGTATCAATGACTGCCATAAAAATATATGGACGCCTTTAAAATACACTTTAGATTAGACTAAAGATTATATATTGTCACTACTTAGATGTTACCAATTATATTATACCATGAGTTCTAATTTGGTAATTTTGGCTAGGCTAAAAAGCTAACGATCGCTAAAATATTTCTCGATACTGGGCTTTAAAAACATTATTTAGCAAATGTTTATTTCATTTTATACAGTGTGATTTTCATACATCACGCCTTTTTTATTTACAGAATAAGGCGCTGCGCGTAATCATGTTCTAACATTAACCTAACCTAACCAAGTCGGGGTGCTCCGTATAGTTTTTTTTCGTGGTTTAGAATGTATTTTGGATGACTTCAAACTATTTTGGAGTAAAATTTTTGGTAGTAATATTAATCTTTGAGTTAGGCAGAATTTGGTGACCGTTAATCCATTTTAGGAATCAAAAATAATATTTGTGCAAGGCTTGCGATTTTGTTGACGTTATTTCATTTACTTTGGATCATAATATTAAATACTTATGGGCCCTTTTAAAAAAAGACAATTATTTTTTTGGAGTTGTTAGAGTCTTAAAAATAATTTTGGTGACCGTCTAAATTATACCCTTAAATAAATAACAAGTGAATAAATTGTATTTACATTTTTAATAATAATTATAGGTGTACCAGAATTTGATGGTAAATAGGGTAAATGTTTTTTTAGACAACAACTTTTGGGTAACCGGATTATACCATCGAGATACGTTAATATTATGTAAACGATGTATGTATGAAAAACGTATAAACTAGTTTAGCGCAAGGGCTGAAAGCGGAAGAGGTATAAATAATGGTATGGTACCGGTATAGAATTACGGTACCGTTTCGATTTACTGAAAGCGGAAGAGGTATAAATAATGGTATGGTACTGGTATAGAATTACGGTACCGTTTCGATTTAAAGGTAGAACAATAACGTTCGGTTAAGTATTTCGGTAGTGTTACCGTTAAACAAAAATAAGGATAAGTACCTACCTATATTTTTTTCGATATCTTTGTTTTTTCGATACCACAACCGAAATCATTACGGTAACGAAAAAAATACGGGTTGCGCGCATTGATGTGGGACAAGGTGACTTCTTGTGTGGTTGTGTCGTATGACTTCATACCGTTATAATATTTTTTGTTATGTACCTACCTTTATTATGAGGTACCGAAATTTAAAGGTATGACGTCATACCGCTAACGGTTTCAACCCATATTTTTTCGGTTTTCAGTCCCTGGTTTAGCATACTGAAGACATGATTGTGACAGATGTAGATGACATTTCCATACAAAAATCACGAATTTTGTTTTTTTTCTCATACCATGAGATTCTGGTAGACCTATATCTTAAAACAGTGAACATTGCGCTTGCAAATGTACCGAAATGTCGAGCTTAATAAAATATTATAACAAAAAACATGATCAATATCCTTGTAGATGAGAATGACGGGAAAACTGTTGAAAAAATAAACTTACTAACATTATAAAGAGGAAAGATTTCTTTGTTTGTAGCGAACAGGCTCCGAAACTACAGGACCGATTTCAAAAATTATTTTACCAATAGGAAGCTACGTTACCGAGGAGTAACATAGGCTACTTTTGATCCCGATATTCCCACGGGATCGGGACTTACGCGGGTGAAACCCTTCCCAACAAAAGAAGCCTATGTAACTCCACGATAATGTAGCTTTCTATTGGTGAAATAATTTTTGAAATCGGTTAAAACAAACAAATCTTTTCTCTTTATAATATTAGTATAGATAAAGGTCACACGCCATTCTGACCTACACAAATATTAGATTTCGCAGTAAAAATAAACTAAAATAACAATGATTTACGGTAAAAAATAAAGTTTGTTATTTTCAACGAATTACATTTGTCACAAGTACCAGAAATACCTAATCCAAACTTATATTATTAATCCGAAAGTTTGTTTGATTGTCACCCTCTACGCGGTCAAACGGTAAATCTGCAAAGGGCTAGTTTAAGAGATGGAGAGTAACATAGGATACCGCGGGGCAGCCAGAGAATAAATAAATTATTGATTGTACACACCATAATAAATCCCTAATCATAAATTCCGATGGTTTTTGGTCTCAAAAAAATCTAATTTTACCTAATCCAAATGTTTTATTGCTAACAGAGCAAATAAAGTTCAATTTGAGGCCTATTCATATCTACGTGTTATTTGCTACCGCTCAGGGCCCTGATTCCCATATTCAAATTGACCAACATCATTTCAACATAATTAGTTATTTTGGATTGGTGCACTTGGTACTCAAGTTATCATCGAACAAACGTACAAAGATACAAGCACCGGACCGAACGAGCGAAGCGGGTGAGGTTTAGAAGTGATCTCAACCTCCCCCGCTTCGCTCGTTCGGCCAACTACAATTATTATTGCAAACAACACATTTGAAATGAACCTACAACTTGCATCTGGACTGCAATCTAAACTTTACATACTCAAAAACGTATTAAAAACTGTATTCCCCAGAAAATTTTTAATTAAAGGATATTAAAGGTGGATTGCAATGATGTTGAAACGATATTTTGGAGATGTTTAATACGCGAATTGGCCATCAGGTAGAGCTGTAGTTGGCTTGGCACCTACCATGGTAGTATTATCGCATTCACATTTTAACCCGACTGCCGAAGGAGGGTTATGTTTTAGACTGCAGTCGGTAGCGAATAACGTTCGAGTCTGAACAGGCCTACCAACATAAATAACTACATAAGTTTAGTGACTATGTATTCACTATGTCCCGAGAGATTGTTAATATCTGAAAGAAAGAAAACAATACTTATTATTATAAATAAAATAAAATAAATAAATTCTGTGAACAACACACAGCGCCATCTAGCCCCGTGGTAAGCGACTAAGCTTGTGTTACGGTGACTAGACAACGGATATAATACTTATATTTTTTTTCTTTTGTAAATACACAAATATTATACATAGAGGGACACCCAGACCAGACACAAAGATTTATTTTATAAGCATAAATACTTGCACCCGGCGGGAATCGAACCCGCAACCTCCTGCATTGCAGTCGCGCTTTCGCACGACGCGCCGCAGAGGTCGTCGGAGGTCGTTATATGTGTATAGATACAATAATATGTACTGAAACTCATCATCTTCTTTTCACAGACGATAGATGACCACTATCTCACCTGATGGGATGATATTATGGTCTAAGGACGACAGTAGAACAATATCCGACCCGTTTTCCTTAGTGGTTGCATCGGGCAACGTATCAAAACTCGTCCGACAGTCCGCTTAGCGCTACTACGCTCATTTTATCAGTACTTCAATGGGCCACCGCTTTAGTGTGAAATTTTGCACAGTGGGAATTAACGTATCACGTGAGCTGCCTGTATTGCAGCACAGCTAAACTGGCCATTTAATGAACAGCCTAGCAACCTGATTAGGAGTCAGTTATGCTCGCGGTAAAGAAGTTCGCTCACCTCTGGAAGTTATCAGTTATCCGGCTTCGGGTCTCCGAAGTTGAATGTAACGATATGGCCAGTAAATGACGTATGACTCACCTCTGGAAGTTGGCGAGCTTGTCGCAGCTCGGTGTCCGCAACTTCTGTGCCTCCGCGTACTGCTTCGGGTCTCCGAAGTTGAATGTAACGATATGGCCAGTAAATGACGTATGACTCACCTCTGGAAGTTGGCGAGCTTGTCGCAGCTCGGTGTCCGCAACTTCTGTGCCTCCGCGTACTGCTTCGGGTCTCCGAAGTTGAATGTAACGATATGGCCAGTAAATGACGTATGACTCACCTCTGGAAGTTGGCGAGCTTGTCGCAGCTCGGTGTCCGCAACTTCTGTGCCTCCGCGTACTGCTTCGGGTCTCCGAAGTTGAATGTAACGATATGGCCAGTAAATGACGTATGACTCACCTCTGGAAGTTGGCGAGCTTGTCGCAGCTCGGTGTCCGCAACTTCTGTGCCTCCGCGTACTGCTTCGGGTCTCCGAAGTTGAATGTAACGATATGGCCAGTAAATGACGTATGACTCACCTCTGGAAGTTGGCGAGCTTGTCGCAGCTCGGTGTCCGCAACTTCTGTGCCTCCGCGTACTGCTTCGGGTCTCCGAAGTTGAATGTAACGATATGGCCAGTAAATGACGTATGACTCACCTCTGGAAGTTGGCGAGCTTGTCGCAGCTCGGTGTCCGCAACTTCTGTGCCTCCGCGTACTGCTTCGGGTCTCCGAAGTTGAATGTAACGATATGGCCAGTAAATGACGTATGACTCACCTCTGGAAGTTGGCGAGCTTGTCGCAGCTCGGTGTCCGCAACTTCTGTGCCTCCGCGTACTGCTTCGGGTCTCCGAAGTTGAATGTAACGATATGGCCAGTAAATGACGTATGACTCACCTCTGGAAGTTGGCGAGCTTGTCGCAGCTCGGTGTCCGCAACTTCTGTGCCTCCGCGTACTGCTTCGGGTCTCCGAAGTTGCGCGCCTTCCACGCCATGCTGTCGCGGTAGTTGCGCTCGCGCTGGCACGCGTGGCGGAGACCCACTGGAACGTACCCAATCACTTTATTGTCTACCGCGTAAGTCCCGATCCCGTGGGAATATCGGCATCAACAGTAGCCTATGTTACTCAGGGTGAATGTAGCTTTCTAATGGTGAAAGAATTTTTGAAATCGGTCCAGTATTATTTAAGTTTATTTATTACAAACGTACAGACACACATACACACAAAAATACTATAATCTTTATAATATAAGTGTAGATTTCAGCTATACTCTAAGCGTGCTGTGCGTGCATGAACCCTGGGGCTTCGCAAAGCCTATATTGGGGCTCCGCCGCGCCGTTCGAAAAATAGAGAATCAGTAGAAGAAAAAAAACAACGAATTTCCTTTGTGTCGCGCATTCGGGTAATTTAGGTACAAAAGTTAGTTTTGTAGATATACAATACACATATTGACACATATCTTGTGGCGGAGACATTATATCGTACTTTCAATTCTTCTAAATCATGGGGTTCCCAAAGTGGGAGCTGCAGGCCAAAAGGGATCAAGAAAAAAAATGGGGGCGATTTGTAATTTTACCTAGCTAGGACTAGACACCGACTGAGCTCTCGACTTTCGACTACAATATGTGATCATCAACTAATATTAGGTACTTAATTAAGAAATTGCTCACGCGGTTCGATATTTCTCTTCGT
>OY292406.1:5976169-6094169 GCA_958496205.1 Idaea biselata
CCAAATTGGCCATATCGGTCTCGGACCAAAATATTGAAAAAAAAGTATAGATAGGTATAGTGGCCGGCACGAAAGTTGAAAAGTTTTGTCGTGGAAGAGGAAAGTTCGCGCAGTACATTTCACATGCGCTTTCTATGAAAAATCGACTTTTGCGCATCCGCCATTTTGTTTCAACTAATCTGCCGCCTACTATAACGCATCGGTCAATGACAGAGTTTGATGATTACCTCACCCCCTACCCACAATGGTGAGTTGTGTTTTGGTTGGTACGTACAAGCTGACCTACCAGCTGCCCCAAAGAACATGTTGAACAGCTCCTCCGCAGTGAGGTCTGACTCGAACCCTCGCGCGTAGTACTGGTGGTGGTGATGCGTCGGGCGCTCCGGCTCATCGCCTCGGATGTCGTACTGCTTGCGTTTCTCTGCGTCCGTCAGGATGGCTGCCGCGTTGCCTATAGCCTGCGAGGGGGTTATACCATAGTCACAAAGAGCTGTAATGCCCCAACAAATAGAGCATTGATTAATGCATTTCTGCAAGAATTCCAGCAGGTCGACATATTTTATGATAAACTGTATTTAGTTTGTAGAGATCTTAGTACTAGTTTAAAATAGTACCTATACTGTAAGCAACTATTTATCTTGTTAATAAATAAAAAATGTTGCTAGACATAAATAATTGTGCCAGGTATGGGCCATTGCACAACTATATTTCATATATATCTCTATCTCTATCTCTACATATAATAAATGTGTACAGAAACTGTGGCCATTCATAACATCCATAAAGCATCCTAATCACATTGAATTTTTATTGCATACATAGTTATCGGGAAAAAAATATCGCTTGCGCGATTCAGGTAGGTTTTTTGTTTACATTCTTTGTTACCTAAGATCTTAAAAATTAGCGAACAGATTGTGGCAATATTGTATCCAAAAAATTAAGAAAAATACTGTTTAACATATAGGCCTATGTATACATTTACATTACATTTAAATAATCGTGATAATTACGAAAAAAAATATCCTAAATTGTTGCTTTATGTCGGTTGTCAACAATTTTCGTAACCATAGTAACGCCCGGTTTGCAAAATAATAATTAACAAAGTCAATAGATGTCGCCAACGACATAATACAAAAGAGGTATAACACCTTTATTGAAAAGAGGTAAGTCTTCTTTCTTTTCGTTTAGTGGTGTGGCTCACCTAATGTTAGAGTTTTCAGGTCGCCCTAAAGCCTTTAACTGGACCTAACGATTGCTATCAAAGATAACAACCGGGACCAACTTATTTAATTATGTATAGTACGTGGGTGTTTCTTTGAGAATGTGCATATTCGGCTATTTCAAATAATGCTGCGACAATGTACACATAAACTGTTCTTTATATACTTTTTATATAGTTTAATAAGTTCTATTTAAATATATGTAGAAGGGACAATGATAACATTATTCATTTAATAATTAGAAAGCAAAGTATTTTTTTGAAAATGGTAATTATATCTAAGGACGAATGGTAATTATTATTAAGGAAAGGTAATTAGATAATTTACAATGGGAATTAGAAATAAAACAAAAACATGAATCAATTATTGACGGGATTTACGGGATCAAAAGTAGCCTATGTCCTTCTCCGAGGTCCCATCTATCTCTATACCAAAATTTATCAAAATCGGTTCAGGTATACGACCTAAGTCCCGATCCCGCGGGATTTACGGGATCAAAAGTAGCCTATGTCTTCTCCGAGGTCCCATCTATCTCTATACCAAAATTTATCAATATCGGTTCAGCGGTTTAGGCGTGAAAGCGTAACAGACGGACAGACAGAGTTACTTTCGCATTTATAATATTAGTAAGGATAAGGATATTATGACAAAGTTTGTTGTAATCGGGGAAATGGGCCATTACTGGTAATTAGAATTTGAACAGATTTCATGTAACCTTTAGTACTATGATAACTCTTTTTATAAATTACCTTTTGCGCCAAATAGAAGACAATTAGATTGATTTATAAACTACCACAGCTATCATATTAATGTTAATTAAGTACGTTATTCACGTAACGCCGCGCGATGTGCACATTCTCAAAGAAACACCCACCTACTTAATAGTTAGATAGATAGATAGATAGATTAACGCTTTATTTGCACAACAAACAATATACAAAACAACGTACATATGTAAGACAAATACACATAAAGCTTAAAACTAAAACGTTGCACAAATGGGCGGCCTTATCGCTAAAAGCGATTTCTTCCAGGCAACCTTTGGATGGAGAAGGTCATTACAGCATGCGCAGTAGGCAAAGTGAAATTGAGTCAGATTGGCTTCGATATAAGTATTTAAATATAAAATAGTATAGAATACAAACCATATTAAAACTAAAAATAAATAAATATTTAAAAAATAAATAAAATAAATAGATACCTACAAGATACATAATTATATTAAAATATATAAAGATATAAAATATATAAAAATAAATACATACTGACTTTATACATACTAATAATATAACATAAAATAAAAAATAAAAAAATAACGAACAAGGATTGAACAGAAATTTATTGCGGTCAGACAATGCTCAGGTAGTGATTAGTTACCAAAGTCTTGAAAATGGACAAGGTCTTAGCGGAACGGATGGGTTGAGGTAAAGAATTCCAGAGAACAACAGATTGAAAGGAAAAGGATTTATTGTAAAAGTTAGAACTAGAATTGGGGACTTGGAGGAGAAGGGTCTCAGTGGAACGGAGTTGTCGAGAATGAGAATCACTCAGGAACTTAAAGCGTTCTCTGAGGTACCGAGGGGAGAAGGGAGCGAATAGAATTTTGTAAAGGAAACAGAGGGTATGCACGTTACGGCGAAAACGGATTGGCAACCACCTGAGCTTACGGCGAAAGTCGGAGACATGGTCATATTTGCGAAGTCCAAATATGAACCGTATGCAAACATTTTGGAGGCGCTCAAGTCTATCCAGTTGCTCTTCGGTCAAATCGAGATAACAGATGTCGGCATAATCGAGAATGGGGAGCATGAGAGACTGAGCAAGACTTACTTTGGTGGCAGTCGGCAGAAAATTACGAAGTCTGCGAAGTGAGCCCGCAGCGGCAAAAATCCTCCGGCTAGTCTCAGTTATCTGCGGTTCCCAGCTCATTTCCGAGTCCATAAGGATGCCAAGATTCTTTACGGTCTTAGAAAATGGAATATAATAATATATAGTTTTGTGTGTGTAAGGTGCACATTTTAATTGTAGCCTTCAAATAAGCGCATACTTGCCAATAAACTGCAAGTCAGTTTGGCGAGAAGTTTATTATACTCAAATGTGTATACTTAAATAAAGTTATATGAATGAAAAATAAAAAAACTGCTTTACGTGCCTTCCGAAGCACGGAGAAGCTCGGTAAAATGAATTTTAGCCACAAAAATTATTAGTCACCCATCCAAGTAATGACCTCGCCAAGCGTTGCTTAACTGACACGATCGATCATGATCGGCAGGTACAGCTAGGCCAATAAGCTCCAAGAGTCTGTAATTGAATTATATCCAGAAAAAAAAATGCAAGCCGTCTCAAAATCGGTAGCTAAACACGAATCGAGTGTTTTTAATGACTTTGTTTCTTTGTTAGTTCCCGCTAATCTCAGAAACGGCTTATCCGATTTGAACCAAATTTGGAATGCAGATAGCTTTAGACCCGGATTAAGGCTACTTTTTATCCGGATATAATAATCAATAGAATCGGCTTACAAAGCACTAGATACAAATTGATGGACTGGACCCGAAACCACCTTCTCATCGGGAAACTCCTTAATGATTAAGTTACGGTTATAATTTTGATAATTTTTACAGCTTTTTCTTAATCAGTTTGAATATTGTATTGTTCTTTTTTTGGATGTTTGTATTTCTTTGTGTTTTTTTTTTACAATTTCATTGTAAGTACCCATACTGTTATTGCGATCTGTTCCTATATCATGCGGCTGACATTATCATGAGATGATCTTTCTATAATATTACCCATCCCAAATCAAGTAGGTAACTAATGATTTTTTTTTTCAAAGAGACTGTAAGAAACCTGATTGAAGTAGGTGTAAGCACACTGGTCATCGTGTTTCATCTTTGACGGCATCGACGCGATAGCGGTTAAAACACTTCTCTTACGTTTTTGAAGGAAGATAAAGGAGCGGGCTATTTCATTAGCTACGATTATTCAAGAAATATCGTGTTTTTGTTATTTAAAATGACATTACTCAAGATTAGGCTTTTGGATAATGTAATGTAGGTATATTGGTGCAAGAATCAAGAAAATCGGTTTGGTAGTTATGAAGAACACCATACGTATACTTCATACAAACGTCCTTTCAAATACCCAAACTTTACTTTTTATAATATTAGTAGCTATAGATAAGCAGCGCGCGTTACCTCCCACTGTGCAAAATTCCACACTTAAACGGTCGCCCAGGGAAGCACTGATTGAAGTACTGACCGTGCAAGGCGCTGCCGAGCCTTCCACGGTCAGTGCTTCCCTGGGCGACCGTTTAAGTGTGGAATTTTGCACAGTGGGAGGTAACGTGTTGGAAGAAAGAGGCCAAAAGTTTGGAAATAAACCGTCGTCTGAAAGTAGGCGATATACAGATATACACAAAATTAAGTTGGGTATGTTGTAGGTATATTTTTAATTTAAATTTCAGAACAGCTGAACCGATTAGTATTGTGTATTTAGATAACTGAATAACTCACAGTAAGCTATTTTTCATAGCGATAATGAATAACAATATGAAATTTTACTATTTAAAATAATTGAATTTAGTTCACCACGCAACCGGATGGAATCGGAACTAGCCAAAACAAAACGGGTTTTGAGCAATAACAGATAAATCGGTTGCACTGTATGTAGGAGAGCTAATTGTTATTGTTTTGTCCTTTTTTTCGAAGTCGGGTTTTGATTATATTTATATTTTCGGTAAACGCTACTTCTTATAGTAAGTAATGCGAACAAGTTACCTAACGCTGCGCTGTGCAAAATCTATACTTAAATAGACTCTGCCATGATTCTCTTCTGCTCAGCAACAGACTTCCCTGGTCGTCCGTTCAAGTGTAGATTTTTGCACAGCGATGGGTAGGTGTTCGAAAAACGCTGACGAAGTCGCAGGCACAGCTAGTTTTTTTAAATAAATTAAGTTTTCAATATACTTTATCGCAATCAGTTCGTAGCTTCGTATGATGGAGTATCAACCGATGGGAGCCTAAACATTCATTTAAATAGTAAAAATATATATTCATTCTCATAAACATGAAATATCTACCTTGAAAGCCTCCGAAGCTCCTGGGGCATGGTTCTTATCTGGATGTAGCTGTAGAGCAAGCTTCTTGTAAGCTTTCTTGATGTCAGAATCAGTTGCCTCCTTTGTTACACCTGCAACATTCATAATGAACCGCTATCAATGTGAAACCTAAACCAAATAGATAATAATAGATACAGTAGGACGTCGATCATCCGAACATTGATCAACCTTAACTGAACCCTGTGCAGGGACTGATGGCCTATAGTTTTATTAATTACACTCAGTATTATCAGTGTTATAAATAAACAACATTCCTATTAGAAAAGTGTTTTTATTGGTATATTTTCTACATAATAGTATACAGTTTGATTATCTAAAGCAATCAGTGTTCCGAACACCCACACAAACACGCTTTAAGTTGGATAATCGGCATTCTACTGTATTTAGTCAAAATTCATTTATTCAATAAACTAAAAACTAATAAATACATTACAAGAAATTAAATTAAATAATAATAACTGTATTTAGTTAAATATACTTAGAGATCTCTCTATCATCTGAGAATTGTCCCGGTTGCATCCCTCTCGGGAGCCCGGGGTCCAATTATTTGGGTTTAGCACAGTAGGTAAGTCATCTTTGACCACATCAAATAGATCTGGCAATGTTCTTACGGCCAGCGGGTGTAGGTACTACAGCAGAAGTTAGTATGTTATTATTTATTGGTATGACACAGGAATACATATAGGCAGATTACACAGATTAAATTTGGAATATAAGCAAAAAAAAGTTATAATTTAAAAAAATGTATTTAAAATTATATTTATGTTTCACCATAATTGTAATTAAATTACGGTGAAAATTAAAGTAGTACTGCTTGAACATTATTACGAGCAATACAATATATAGCCCATGAAGTACAAACATTTAAGACTTTTTTGTACCATTCCTTCATTTTAAATGTTGATACATTTCCTGCAAAAATTGCAGTTAATAGCAAAAAGAATGGAACTAGCTCAGTTTCAGATGCATGGCCAGGCTGATCTCCATGGTTGAACTGCATATTTTTTTTATTTGTTTGTATTTGTGATCTGTTTTTTTTTACTATAAGCAAATTTGATGTGTAGCTTTGTGACTTTGTGGGTGTGCCTTCCAGCGACGACAGCTACCCATTATTCAAACTTGTGCTTTTCTAGCCCAGGATGTCATTTGGTTTTAGCCTTTTTCTGTAGGATCAAGTGATGAGATTCACTGCCAGCTCATTCAGATGTGTTTTAATTTTGAACTGCGCAATGGCATTAACCTCTGTAACTCATAAAGTACCTTAGTATATAATTGTATGATGTCTATTTTACTTGTGCTTACTTACTACATACTGAAGTAATTAAATAAATAAATAAGTACAAGCTTTAGACCTTTTTTATATAGCTTTTTAATTTTTTGCCATATTGTATCTATGATTAGCAAATGTATAGATCAGTGTCAGAGAACTCCGTGGCTTTGCCATGTCTCAAGTTAGAGGCCACGGCAGGACCGAGGATATAATAAAGGAATGCTAACCTAAATTCCTATAAGGGAGTGTTATCAAAACACACTTTATTCATGTGTCATCTTAACACTTACAGTTCAAACAACAGGACACATACCTTTACTATAAAATTAATACAGTCATATTTATAAGGCTTCAGTTTTGGTTTCAGTTTCAGAAGCCTTATAAACAAATATTGAAACTAAACAAACACAAATTAATAATGCAAGATGACCTTGTAGTTTACTACGACAAAAGACACGTAATTTAGTGAAGTCTGACGAAACTTTCACCTCTTGTTATCTTGTTGTTGTTCACCTCTTGTTGTTGGATCTTAATCACTAGGCATATATTTCAAAATCAAGGCAAAATACTCAGTTGTATATTGTATGACACTTTTTGAGAGACCCCTGGGCCAAATTCCAATCCAATCTCAATGATTAAATACGCTGTGTGTTGATGGCTAATGATCATGCTAAAATGTCTTCGATTTTGAATATTACTTGGACTTACCGAGTATTTCATAGTAGTCCTTGCACTTAGTGTTGATTCTACGGACTGCCTCGAGCTGTTCCTGTGTGTATTCACGCTGGGGAGTCGTGTGTGTCGGAGTCTTGCGTCTCCGCAGGTCTTCATTGCTCGGGGCATCTCCGGAACGTTTGGGCGTCGAAGTGGACGGCCCCGCGGCCCTAACTCTCCCTAAGAACTCCTTAGCACGCGCCGAAGGATATAATTTCTCAGCTTTTAATAAAAACTTCTCAGCTTTTTCATGGTTTCCAGCGGAAAAAGCAATTTGAGCAATCTCAATACACTTGTCCGCCTCGTCTTTATTACCTTCGATCGTCATTTTCGTTGATTAAGGTACAATTATCTTCACAGATCTTTAGACAATGATATGTTGTCTATCGCAGAATAATATTCACCTAATTTAATTAGTGTAAATGAATTTTATAGCGTTATAAAATCCATGAATAATTCACTTATTATAATTCAGTTGCCCTGACACAGTAAAAAAAAAATGACAGAAAGAATGAGCAGGGCTGACACTGACAGTAGCCAGATTTTCGTTTTGTAGATAAGCCCGCTACGCACGCTGCTACGCAATCAATCCACAAAGCAAGCAAAAGTGCTTTGCCGTGATTGGCCAATTGTTTGTGGCAAGCTTTATTTTTCACTAAGCTCTATGGTAGCACTTTCAGTACTTGTCAAATTTTGCAAAACAAAGATGGCTGCTTTGTTTACTTTTTGTCTGTTGCTATCAGTCGTTTTTAAATAAAAATACCAATACAATTTCACAAAACTGTTCAATACCGCAATTCCCAATACTTTAGCCATGCAGTACCATACACACTGGTTCAATGTCGTCTATACAAATCATAAAACGTCTAGATCTTGAAAAAATGTTTCACTTCAATGATAACATTTACTTACTCAGTAGAATTTGTGTTACAAACGGCGTATTTACAAGCTTCTACCAGAGCATTAAATCATTCAGAGTAAGCAGAAGGTATTAACTATCAAACTTAAAGAAAAATAGGTAAAATGTCATCATTAGAGATCCTCTAAAAGTATATGTATATATCCTATCCTTTACAGAGCGGTGTTGGTCTAGTGGTAGATACCCCGGCTTTCATTCCGAGAATCGTGGGTTCGAATCCAGGCCGACCGCGCACCGATGTCTTTTTCTTTAAGAAAAATTATGTGCGCTGATAACATCGCTTTTACGGTGAAGGAAAAACATAGTGAGGAAACCGACATGTCCTAGGACTTACCACGGTCCGAAGAAATGGGATATTCAGTGTCTTCTATGTATCATATGTGTATATGTATTTACAAAAAAAGTATAATATGTAGTATATCCGTTGTCTAGTACCCATAGTACAAGCCTAGTGCTTAGTTTGGGGCTAGATTGCGCTGTGTGTAACGTCGTGCAATATTTATTTATTATTTATAAAAGTATAGTTTGATTTTAAACATGACTCGAGTTCTTCTTGTTGAATTATGATGTAAAGTATGCCACGAGCTTCCTACATAATAGTGTAAACCAAATTCTAATTTAATCTGTTTAGTAGTTTTTGTACATAATGCATAAGAAACAGAGATAGGCACACATTAATTATTTCAAAAACTACAAATCCTTATTCTATTGGTGACCTATGAATACTTTTTTTAGGGTTCCGTTTTCTAAATTTTATTTTTATTCTAACTACAAAATGAAAAAAAAAAAACAAAACGTAGGGGCATGGTCAATGGCCATGGCTTCATGGCAAACATAGGTTTTATGGCATCAACATATCTGCTCTTAAGTCTTTATCTAGGCAGGAAACAGTTGACTACGTTTGTATGGAGAAAGAATAGGTAGACTTTCCTCTTAAAAGCTCTAAGAAATGAAATAGTTAAAATTTACAAATATGTTTATTTCATTTACGTAGTTTTAGGTTTTAAGCCTAATTTGTGCGAAACTTATTATTATGACGTTAGATTCAGATCACAAGCATTTAATATTTAAGATAGGCTATTTTATTTTACATGCATTGGACTAGTTCTTTTCGAATAGATAGGATGAAAAACATTTTGAAAGTCTACTTTCGTGAAAAAGACTAGCCTCTACTTTTGAATTGCCACTTCGAGCGATTTAAATAGCTCGATTTCTAGAGATTTCCGTTCGATGTCGGTATTTACCGACATTACATAGACTTCACATAGAAAATCACGTTCACTATTCACGTAGTAAAATTACTATGTGAATCATACGAATGATTTCAGGCACTCGCCGTAAATCAGCAGAAAAATTGCTTAAAGTGGCACAAGCAATTCAAAATTATAGCTCCTGAGTGGCGAGTGGGTTGTGAAAATCATTTTACAAGCTAAACAATATTAATTAAACCTAACTTTGGTACAAAATTATTATTTTTGGAACTAAATAAATTACATACAATTTGTGACAGAATGTTTAGATCAAACAACGTGTAGAAAACATTTTATTTTCTAAACTAGCAGTGGTCCGCGGTTTCCCGCCGCGTCAGTCCCGATCCCGCGAGATACCAAGTACCGTATGTCCAGCTGTCTACATACAGAGTTTTTTCGCAATTGGTTCAGCGGTTTTAGCGTGAAGTAGGAACAAACAAACACAAGCACACATCAACTTTCATCATTATAATATTAAGGCGGAACCAGACATCGCGAGGCGTGCGTCGCGAATGGTTATGCATTCGTCCGACAGGACACATGCTCAAGGTCAGCACGCAAACAACCACGGACAGAGTTCGTCGGTAGAACAATAGAAAAACACCCGTCCGTCCACACGGAGCCCACGGCTCGCACTGCGGCAGCGAATGGTCACTGTGAGAACACACGTCCACACAGTCCGAGGCGTGCGAGGCGAACCATTCGCTACCCACGCCTCGCGATGTCTGGTTCCGCCTTTACAGCTGCCACGCACTGCCGGAAAACTCCGAATTTGCTGTGGTTGATCCACATCACACGATGTGTACATAATTTTGTTTTGTGTGTGTTGTCTGTCCGTGCGTGTTTCCAATTCGGACATTTTAGGCAGTGTGTGGTAGCTATTAATATCCAACGCAAAATAGTTGCAAATGAGCAGCCATTTGGCTTTGACTCCTGGGTAATTAGATCAGCTGGGAGATCTGCAGCATCTGAATGGTCCACTGCCGTGAGGCCGCGTGCTACACGTAAGACCCCGTGGGACCGACACACTTACCACTAATTATGACTAATATCATCGCGACAATTTGCTGATTAACTTATTCATTTTACTCGTTTGAGGATTTTCGAAAAGACTTTTCACGAAAAACACCTGAAAGGAAACAAAAGGCTTTATTAGAATTATTTAGAACCAGCTGCGCCAAGCGGTTTCACCCGCGTAAGTACCGATCCTGTAAGAATATCGCCAAAAAAAATTGTATTTGTGTTAATCCAGATCTCGAGCTATCTGAATACTTACCAAGTTTTATGGTAATCGGTTCAGTACTTTTTGCGTGAAGGAGTAACAAAATACACACAAACTTACACATTTATAATATTAATTAGTAGGATTAAGTCTATATGATATTTATTATACAACAATAAGAAATAGAGAAAAATGCTACAAGTCCTTATTTTTGTCCAAAACTAAAATAACATGAATAAAATGCTCAGAAACGCACCCTAAGTTAAGAGTTCGCGGACGGAGAAAACCCAATTCGGAATTTTCCATTTTATGTCATTTACAGCACACATGATGAACATGATTTTTGCCAAAATCATGTTCACAACGACATTTTCTTTCGATGTGTGCCGTCTGAGTGGATACCGATTCGGTTCCTGGTCTTGTGGTTTGTATGATTGAACCTTAATGTTCATTACCTGTGTGATGCCGACGGCCACCATCAGAGAGATCTGCCACATGGACCAGCTCAGCACACTGGAAACATACACCACGCGAATAAATATAATTATACATTATAGCTTTTTAATTAGCTGCTATTCAATACTTTAGGGCCTAATTAACAGAGGGGTCGTATTACCCGCACGCACCCGTGCATAAATAAATAAATATAAATAAATATTGCACGACGTTACACACAGCGCAATCTAGCCCCAAACTAAGCACTAGGCTTGTACTATGGGTACTAGACAACGGATATACTACATATTATACTTTTTTTTTTTTTTTTTTTTTTGTAAATACATACATATGATACATAGAAAACACTGAATATCCCATGTCTTCAGACCGAGGTGAGTCCTAGGCATAGTTAGTATAGTATGTTATAGTGACCGGCAGATAAGTTGAAAAGTTTCGTCGTGGAAGGGGAAAGTTCACGCAGTACATTGTACATGCGCTTTCTATGAAAAATCGACTTCTGCGCATACGCCATTTTGTTTCAACTAATCTGCCGCCTACTGTAACTGGTTTCTGCTGAGTTATATTACCTGGTACAGATCCCCTCAGCCAAGTTCCTGTCTCGCGCCTCATGAGCTGACAGCAAGTCTTGGAGCCTCTTGGCGGCGCTCATGTTGTCCCTCACTCGGTTGATGGAGTCCGCTATGTCTCGGACACGCATCATGTACGTTTCTGCTGAGTTATATTACCTGGTACAGATCCCCTCAGCCAAGTTCCTGTCTCGCGCCTCATGAGCTGACAGCAAGTCTTAGAGCCTCTTGGCGGCGCTCATGTTGTCCCTCACTCGGTTGATGGAGTCCGCTATGTCTCGGACACGCATCATGTACGTTTCTGCTGAGTTATATTACCTGGTACAGATCCCCTCAGCCAAGTTCCTGTCTCGCGCCTCATGAGCTGACAGCAAGTCTTGGAGCCTCTTGGCGGCGCTCATGTTGTCCCTCACTCGGTTGATGGAGTCCGCTATGTCTCGGACACGCATCATGTACGTTTCTGCTGAGTTATATTACCTGGTACAGATCCCCTCAGCCAAGTTCCTGTCTCGCGCCTCATGAGCTGACGGCGCTCATGTTGTCCCTCACTCGGTTGATGGAGTCCGCTATGTCTCGGACACGCATCATGTACGTTTCTGCTGAGTTATATTACCTGGTACAGATCCCCTCAGCCAAGTTCCTGTCTCGCGCCTCATGAGCTGACGGCGCTCATGTTGTCCCTCACTCGGTTGATGGAGTCCGCTATGTCTCGGACACGCATCATGTACGTTTCTGCTGAGTTATATTACCTGGTACAGATCCCCTCAGCCAAGTTCCTGTCTCGCGCCTCATGAGCTGACAGCAAGTCTTGGAGCCTCTTGGCGGCGCTCATGTTGTCCCTCACTCGGTTGATGGAGTCCGCTATGTCTCGGACACGCATCATGTACGTTTCTGCTGAGTTATATTACCTGGTACAGATCCCCTCAGCCAAGTTCCTGTCTCGCGCCTCATGAGCTGACGGCGCTCATGTTGTCCCTCACTCGGTTGATGGAGTCCGCTATGTCTCGGACACGCATCATGTACGTTTCTGCTGAGTTATATTACCTGGTACAGATCCCCTCAGCCAAGTTCCTGTCTCGCGCCTCATGAGCTGACAGCAAGTCTTAGAGCCTCTTGGCGGCGCTCATGTTGTCCCTCACTCGGTTGATGGAGTCCGCTATGTCTCGGACACGCATCATGTACGTTTCTGCTGATATTACCTGGTACAGATCCCCTTAGCCAAGTTCCTGTCTCGCGCCTCATGAGCTGACAGCAAGTCTTGGAGCCTCTTGGCGGCGCTCATGTTGTCCCTCACTCGGTTGATGGAGTCCGCTATGTCTCGGACACGCATCATGTACGTTTCTGCTGAGTTATATTACCTGGTACAGATCCCCTCAGCCAAGTTCCTGTCTCGCGCCTCATGAGCTGACAGCAAGTCTTAGAGCCTCTTGGCGGCGCTCATGTTGTCCCTCACTCGGTTGATGGAGTCCGCTATGTCTCGGACACGCATCATGTACGTTTCTGCTGAGTTATATTACCTGGTACAGATCCCCTCAGCCAAGTTCCTGTCTCGCGCCTCATGAGCTGACAGCAAGTCTTAGAGCCTCTTGGCGGCGCTCATGTTGTCCCTCACTCGGTTGATGGAGTCCGCTATGTCTCGGACACGCATCATGTACGTTTCTGCTGAGTTATATTACCTGGTACAGATCCCCTCAGCCAAGTTCCTGTCTCGCGCCTCATGAGCTGACAGCAAGTCTTGGAGCCTCTTGGCGGCGCTCATGTTGTCCCTCACTCGGTTGATGGAGTCCGCTATGTCTCGGACACGCATCATGTACGTTTCTGCCGAGTTACCTGGAACATAACACATGGCACATTTTATTTTCTTTAATAAAACTCACAAACCAAGTTCTCTGCCTCTCTGGCTAATGTTGACCTAACAACTGCTCTCAAAGATAACAACCGACTGGTTTTGGGTGTTTGGTATGTATTAAATAAATAAATTCCCTGAACAACACACAGCGCCATCTAGCCCCGTGGTAAGCGACTAAGCTTGTGTTACGGTGACTAGACAACAGATATAATACTTATAATTATTTTTCTTTTGTAAATACATACATATTATACATAGAGGGACACCCAGACCAGACACAAATATTTATTTTTTAAGCATAAATTCTTGCACCCGGCGGTAATCGAAACCGCAACCTTCTGCATTGCAGTCGCGCTTTCGCACGACGCGCCACAGAGGTCGTATTAGGTAAATCCGTTGTTTATTTAATATTTCTTATGCTTACCCATCTCCATTTCTTTATCATCGTCGTAGTCCTTCTCTTCCGCTTCCTCGTTCTGTATCAGTATGTCAAAAAATACCTGGAAAAAGGGCGAAAGTTTGTGTGTCTCTGTTATACTTTTTAAACTTACACAATTTCCGTCAATCATTGTGTGTTATCTAACTTTAGGATTAGTTTAGTTTTGCTGGGCTCTTTCTGAGATTCGAAACCATGACTACAGACGACACAAGTCGAGGCTTTTACCACTAGACCAACTATACTCAAAGTGTGCTCCGCGGAAACCTGAGCCTCCGCAAAGCTTATGTTGGGGCTCCGCGAAAGTACGAGAAAAATTAAATCAAGACCCCGAAAACAAACTAATGAAACAGGTACCCGGTACCACCCTCTTTTGTGTCACGCATTCAGGTAATAAATGGTTTAATTAACCTGGTTTTAGTACAGAATGTATAGCGACAGTTTTTTTGCGATTTGCGAAGTTTTTGTACTACATTTTAGAAGCTGCGCCAAATAGTTGGCTTTCCAAAAGCCAATTCCGTAACCGAAAAAGTTTGAGAGCCGCTGCAGTAAACCAACACCGCTCTACCTATCTAGGGTAACTCTTACCGTTTTAGTACTGAAGGTGCTGAACGTATTATCGAAGCAGATTCTGTAGTCGCCGTTCAAGGTAGCCGTGTGCCGGTGCGAGTTCTCCGGCTTCTTGTAGTCTGCCACAATGATGCGGCCTACGGGGTCTGTTAGTTGAAACGATATGTCCAGCTCGCCGTGCGATGCGTCTATCACCTACGAAAACATATACATAAATAGATACAATTTTTTAGAATTCAAATTAAGAACAGGCCAAGATTCATTACAAGATTAATTGCTAATACATTTCTAGCAGGCGCTATATGGTTTTTTGGTAATAACTTTTTATTAGAGCTTCCTAGGACTGTGAAAGAAGTATATATGTGTAGCTACCAAATAGGTACAAAATCTTGATATATACATATAACATGGAGCATATAACAGTGGATGGCGAGAAATCGTAGGTGGTCCGGCAAACCTGACGTGACAATAGCCGGCAACTTTGTATCATTCATATTTTTGAAACCACATAGGCACTAAATCTATGAAGAAAGGTACTAAATAATGAGCATAGTTTGGTGTAAATCTATTGCTTGGTCCACAAAATATTGTAGCATAAAAAAGAATATACAAATTAGTTTTAAAAACAATTTACTGCTTCCTTTCCTAATCTAATTAAACTATTAACTTATGTACCTATTTTCAGTTAAAATGAAATACTAGTTAGCTGCCAACAGGTGTGGAATTGATAACAAATGTTGATAAACCTAGTTTAGTGCCAATTAAACAGCATTCCATTTCAATACGATACTACTAGAACCAGAGATAAGACTGTAATACATTATTTTTTGTCAAAATATCTGTTTACCTAGAAACATAGACTTAGATATTGGTAACACTTAATGCCATTATTTCAGGGGAGGGAGAATTGTACCTTTCCAACCCCTGTAGACGCATAAATTGTTTTTGGGTGGTTTTAAAAACAAAAAACCCCGAGAGGGTTAAACCCAGAGCTTGCATCACCCTGATGTGGCAGAAAAGCGTTCTGTGTTATTTTTATTCAATATTTTAGTTACTCCAAACCCAAAATAATTTTTTTTAGACATAGAACTAGCATCAAGGATAGCCCTCTTTCTCCTCTATCTGCTACAGGTTTTTGTTCATTGCAATTTGTAGCATAGGATTGTAAAGTGCACCCTATAGATCATTCCTCAGACTACCAGGATTAGAACCTGTTACATACTCTATATATGCTTCTACAAGTTATGTTAGCATTCACAAAATTTGCAACTGGATATTTGAACTGGTAGAATTAGCAGGAAGGCTATTCTGCAAAAAAAAACCGTGTAGATGCCGTGTTTTAAACGGTTCGTAATTGATATATTAAAAATCTTCTATTCACGTCTAGAACACCAAAAACGGCGTATAATGACTGGCGAACTGTGGTTATACACCGTTTAGTTGCAGAATAGACACCCTGATATAGGTACGCTATATACGGTATACCCGAACAGTAAAAAATTGCCGGCGATAAGTGTTGAAGTTATAACGATGTTAAATCAGAATAGTAGTCTATTTTTTTTACCATTTTTAGATAAATTTCAAGGGCCGAGCGGGTTCAGAGGTTATAAGTTAAGGTCCGCAGTTTTACAGTTTTTTCGTACCTGGTACTCGATGTCAATGACTTCGTTGGGGAGAACGGTGTGGTAGAAACAGTCTGTCTTCCCAGCTTGAACAGTAAAAGTCATATCTTTCTCGTAAGCGTATGTAACACTAAAAATAGTGACCAAAAATATGTACAGCATTTTTGGTGCTTTATAAATTGTTGCACTGTATTTAATCATGTTGACGAGGCGAGAGGTGTTAAAGAATGTTATTTATAGTTCGATGGTGAGTAATATTATGTTTATAGATAGAGAAAAACAAGGAAAAAATCAATTAGAACGCGAAGCCGCCCCTGCGATTGCAGTTTGACTGAAAAAAAATCGCGTATTTTGACATTGACAATGACAACACACATTTTGCTCACAGTACCCAATTCGTTTAAAAACCAAAACCTGAACTTCTCTCGCTCTTGCTCTTACTCTCCCAGGCAGACAAAGACGGGGCTACAACAGTCAAGGCTATAAATCGTGCATTTACATTTTTTTATTGTCCAAATTTGAAACATTTAATTCAAAAATGGCTTCCGTTCATCAACAACGCCAGCTGTACAGAAAATAACATGATTTTACGGTGAATGAGGACTTAATTCATAAGTTTTTGTATGAAATAGCGTGAAAATGTCGGGCGCGCCTGGTGCGGGTGCTCCGCCCCCATCCGGGGTCGTGTGTAACAGTGTTTTGTCGTTTGTTGCGGCTGCGCAACCGACGATGCAGGCTGAAGAAGCGCCTGCTAATCGGCAGGAAACCGGGGAAGGATCGCAGAATGGTAAAAAGACAATATATTATTGTTTTTTGGAGGAGCTCATTAGCCTAGCTGCTTCAAGATGGTCGTGAGTTAAGCAACGCTAGGTGCGGTCTTTACTTGGATGAGTGACCGATATGCCCAAATTATTCAGGGCCTTCAAGTCATTATTGACCACTGCCAATAGCAATGCCAATATTTCTACGGCCGGTCACCGGTGTCTATCACTAACTCCAAGTTTGCTAGTCTCCCTTAGATCCCTTATTTGCGTTTTACAACACTCACAGAAAGAGATAGGGCTCTATTCTGTGTCGAGTCTACACAGCTTCATGGAACGGATTTTATATAGATGTTATACCATACTAGCAGCATCGCTCCTGTGGGAATTTAGAAAAATCCTCACTGTTACTGTGGCCCAGCCACAGTAACAGTGATTTATTATCGCGATGATGGTCATTGAATGTTGGTGTAGCCCCTCCATTAACATGTTGAAATTATTGCAATAATTATCATGATGATAGGCATTGATGTTTCCCATTGCTATGGCCTGGCCATTCCTCTTAACTTTATTCCAACCATCCTAGACTCTCCCAGAAAGCCAGCAATAGATAGATAGATAGATGATGCAAGACTGCGTAAGACTTCCGAAAGAGATTTTTCTCCTTTCAGATACCGTGCCCCGTTCGTCTGCTTCACTGCTACATGCCATTAGCACATGGCGGGGTGTTTCTTCAGCCCTCGTGCAACCCCTACACAGAGGGCTATTAATAATAACCTATTTTAAAAAGTGTTTTTTAAGGGGGCAGTTTAGTTAAATTACTCCCTTATTTAAATCGGGTAGTACGTCAGATCCCACTAATTTTAGACCAATTTCTGTACTACCATCACTTAGTAAAATCTTTGAAAAAAATATTTTAAACCAACTTTTAAAACATTTTCATGATAATAATATTCTCCACAATAAACAGTTCGGTTTCAGTAAGGGACGTTCAACTACTGATGCAGGTATTGCATTACTTCAAAGTATATATAAAGCCTGGGAGGAGTCACACGATGCCTATGGGGTGTTCTGTGACTTATCCAAGGCATTTGATTGCGTTAAATATGATACATTGATCATGAAACTACATCACTATGGTATTAAAGATAGCGCTCTGGATCTTATTTCCTCCTATTTGAGCAATAGGGTTCAGTGTGTCGATGTCAACGGAAAACGATCCCCCGGCTCTCCTGTAACAATGGGGGTTCCTCAAGGATCCATATTAGGACCATTCCTGTTTTTAGTTTATATTAATGACCTACCTTACCTAGTAAGGGACAAACATGAGATAGTATTGTTTGCAGATGATACCTCATTGGTATTTAAAGTTAAAAGACGCCAATTAAATATAGACGACGTGAACAATGCTCTCTCTAAAATAGTATATTGGTTCAATACCAATAATCTTTTACTGAATGGATCCAAAACAAAATGTATTAAATTCACACTTCCTAATGTTAAACATGTCAAAACTGTAGTGAAAATTAATAACGAGGAAGTCGGAAAGGTTGAGAAGGCTGTCTTTCTAGGTATAACTCTAGACTCTAAGCTTCAATGGGGCCCACATGTGGAAGCTTTGTCCGCTAGACTAAGTTCTGCAGCTTACGCTGTTAAGAAAATTCGTGAATTCACAGATATTAAGACTGCCCGCCTGGTCTATTTCGGCTACTTCCACAGCATTATGTCATATGGCATCCTGCTGTGGGGGTGTGCTGCAGATATTAAGGATATCTTCATTTTACAGAAGAGAGCGGTTCGAGCTATCTACGGGTTGGGCCCTAGAGAATCACTTAGAGAAAAATTTAAAGAAATAAATATTTTAACAGTATATTCACAATATATTTACGAAAATCTTTTATACGTCCATAAAAATAAGGACAAGCTTGTTAAAAATCGGGACATACATTTATTTAATTTAAGAAATAAAGATGATCTAACTGTGCCCTGGAGTAGGCTCCAGAAAATAAACAGGTCCTTCTCTAGCTCATCTATGCTCTACTATAATAAGTTACCCAAGAATGTGTGTGACATGTCCATTAATAAATTTAAAACATATATTAAAAGCAAACTGTACAGGATGGCATACTATAATACATCGGATTATATTAACGATAAAAATCCATGGAAATGAATACTTTATTGAAAGACGGGGACAGACAGGGGCACGGTCGCGTTCGCGAATGCTTGGTTCGTTCGGCTCGGTTCGGTTCGTCCTGGGGCGTATTCATGGAGTTCTGTGGTAAAGTAGCAGGATAAGTTATGGAAAGGAGTAAATAGATGGTTCTACCTACGAATTTTATAATAAAATTCTAGAGTGTAGGAAAGGAATGCAAGGCTGGCACCACAGAACTCTGATGGTGGGTCCCGGGGCGGTTTGGGCGGTGTTGGGCGGGTTGTGTGTTTGTGGATGAGATAGTGTTTTAAGTAAATTTTTTTTTTTATGTTTATTATTTTGTATATTATAACTTATTTGAACAAAAAAAAACCCCATGAGTTTCTTGTGTCTTCTTCTCATGTCATGGAGGTCGCGATCCGAAGACATAGTAGAGTAGATTAAATAAATAAAAAAATGACATGTCAAAGAGATATCTTGCTAATATCCGAATGAATAAAGTACTTTTTCCTTTTCCGTACTTAGCCTCACAATTGGGCTATTGTACGTGAATTGCGATTCCCCTAAAACTATTACGGGGGCAATGCTCCACTATAATTCCTGGTGAGCATTATACATGTAAGATTGATGGTACTGTTGTTACAGAGAGAGTACCGGCGGGTATAAAGGCGATATGCGACGCGTGCACCAAGTTATACCCCGACCAACCCAACCCCCTGCAGGTCACCACCAGGCTCAAGTATTGGTAAGAAAGCGCCATGTAGCGCCATCTTTATAATGATTACAGTCTACGCTTCAGACAGATTTAGTTTTGTTGTCACAGCTCTTGAAACAAAGCTTTATTACCTCTTATCTTTTTAGAGAAGATTAGCCTGTGCAAAGTTCTATATCCCAGGTAACTTACAAATCACCCCTTTGAGCCCCTAAACTATGCGGGGAATCAAAGACTAAAATGCAAGCGAGTATTCTAGTCAAGGAAGACGAGGAATGTCCTGATCCAAGACTCTCCATAACACATTAGCTCATGGTCCGAATACCGTTCGCAGATATACAACTATATTAAAAGTGGATGGCGCTAGTGGTAAAAAAATAATCGCTTTTAATCGCTTTAAAAAATTTGTATGGGAGCCCAGCCCCCTTAAATATATGCTTTATTTTTTATTTTAGTATTTGTTGTTATAGCGGCAAGAGAAATAAATCAGCTGTGAAAATTTATCTCTGTCTAAAACTGTCTAGCTATTACTGTTTATAAGATACAGCCTGGTGACAGAAGGACAGAAAACGGAGTCTCAGTAATAGGGTCCCGTGTTTACCCTACGGTACAGAACCCTAAAAAATATGTATAAACTTGATAAGTTTGATTTGGTCCCAGGCTGGGAGGTGAAGATCCCTTGGACTACATCAGCATGTACTGGAACCCCGGCAGCCCAGAGGAGAATGTGCCCCCGCACTGGCATTATATCACGTAAGTTATAGTTAAGTGTAACTGTTTTTTGTCCCAAATAAAATCAAATAAATAAATAATAATAATAAGCCCGCAGGGCACCTTGAGGCGAGGTGTCGGGGAGTAGCGACCCCGCGGCTACCCGAGTGCTCCAGGGGGAAACCACCGTTCCTCACCTCCGGCTTGCCTTAGTTGGCTGGTCGGAGTGAACACTGACGAGGAAGCGGTCCCCCGCCTCTGGCTTGCCTTCACCGGCCGGTCGGAGTGGAGTCGCGAGAGTAGAGCTCCCACTCTGCTCGTAGGATGGATGCCAATCGTAAGTGGTGAGTGGGCCAGGTAGGCTGGACCCTCAGGGAGCCCGTGACCTGAGTATAAAATCCAGGGAGGCCTCTCCATCCTTCAGCCACTCACGCCCCTGTTGCCCCCTGGCTGTAATTTGCTCGGCTTCATTTAGGGTGGCCCAGTTTGTGAGTTGGCGAGTCTCCGTCTGCCATTTTTACTTGTTTATTGAACAATGTTACGGCAGGCGCCATAGTCCCCATAGTTCCCCCCAGTATCCAATCCACTACCAACCCATTGTCATAGCCCAAGTAGTTTTCATCTGTAGTTTACACAATAGTACTATCCAAACCGGGGGTTGTCCTTGGCTGCATTTTATAGTGTAGACAGGGATAACCGCCGGTTTGGTGTCAATTTCAACTTTGCGATTAAAATTGTGACTGAAACGGGCCTCTACGTGTTGGCTTCGGCCCCACGCACGCCTTCCAAAAGTCCGGGGCTCCATAGCCCCGTGAAACGGAGACGTTACAAACAATAATAATAATAATAGCCCTTTATTCAGATAATTTTCTACAATATTTTTCACTTAAATCTATAAACAATCATCTGTTTGCCTTTTGGCAAAGGCCTCTCCTAAATTTCGCCATAGACTCCTATTACTTGCTAATCTAGACCATGCGTTGCCTGCCGTCGCCCTGATCTCGTCTGCCCAGCGCTTGAATGGCCTCCCCTGCTTCCTCTTTCTGTGGATAGGATACCAGTAGTTAATTATCCTGCTCCATTTGTTACCCCCTCTTATAATGTGGCCTGTCCAATTCCATTTAAACTGTAAGTGTAACATCCTTTAGTTTAGTTTGCTCTTTTATTGTGGTTGTTCTTATTCTATCAGATCTTTTCTTTCCTAATAAGCTCCTTCCTATTGCATTTTCGAATACCTCCAATTTTCTTGTATGTGCTTTATTTAGGGCCCATGTCTGACACCCGTATGTGACAACTGGCAAGATGCAAGTATTAAATAGTTTTCGTTTGATAGCCATAGTAATTTCTTTGTTTTTTATTATCTCCTTCATGCTCCAGTACCTTTTCCATGCTTGCCCTATGCGACTTTCTATCTCTTTTGTAGTTAGGTCGATTGGGGATATTATTTGCCCTAGATAGGTATTGTATTAAATATGTATTAAGTGGACTGTATATTAGGCAACGAATTAGAAAATGCACTCAGATTGAATGTTCGTTAAGCGAATGTATGCCGCGGTCAAAAGGTCAAACGAAAAGTATAGTCTGTCAGGATACTAACAAAAGAATCCACACACCTGGACTTTCTGGAGTCTCCTCTCGACGGAATGCACACCGAACGTGACCTTGAACTCGCCTAAGGTTCGCCAGCTTACCGTCGGTCTGTTCTTACCACGTGCTGGTGCACAAACTAGAGGTTCCGCAAGTGGTCTCCTCGCCAGCATCCGACAGACTTTTGTACTAATAAAACGAGCACACGCGAAGATCAAACTGAACACACAACCCGAATGTAATTCTATTATCTTTCCGAATTGTTTGAAAGAATAGCGACGCTCCGGGGCCGAACACGAACCGACCCGCGTCGTGGCAATAGAGAGACTACGACGAATTTAAATTAAGAACGTACGGTGAATTTGTTTTTAATCTACCCGAATTTTTATGATTAAAATCAACCTACGTTCTTCTACCTACAATTTATCTATTAAAACTAAACATTCCGACCACCAAAATACAGAGTATTTTCCCTATTTACTAATTAACGATTGATTATACGAGAAGGTAGTGGAAATGTAACGATACGATACGAAACTAAAAAACTAAATTGTTCGATGGGGCAGGGTTACAAAGTTGTCCCAGACACCACCGATTCTCTATCAACTATAGGTGAAGGTAGAGGGCAGAGCTTAACGACTGGACGCTTGCACTCTCCCGCGCTAGTGCGAAGAGTTGCGACTCTACAAACATTGTCCATCCCAAGATGGAGCTTCACCACCCTGCCTAATCTCCACTTCATAGGACTACACTGTTCATTAACTATTAGAACTAAGGTCCCGACTTCTATATTCGGTTGAGAATCAGACCACCTATGACGCTGCTGAAGAGTGTGGATATATTCGTGATGCCATTTACGCCAGAAATCTTGATGCATCTTCTGAAGCATTTTCCAACGCTGAAGTACACTGACGCCAATATCGAGAGGAGATGCTTCAGGGAGCATCGTCAGCGGCTCCATAGTCAAGAAATGACCCGGCGTGAGTACCGTGAGGTCATTTGGATCTGAACTCAACAGAGACAGAGGACGCGAATTTAGCAAAGCTTCAATCTGCGTCAGAAGGGTACTGAACTCTTCATAAGTAAGTCGTTGCGAACCAACGACACGAACGAGATGCGTCTTCATAGACTTGACGCCAGCCTCCACTAGTCCCGAGAAATGTGGACTTCCGGGAGGGTTGAAAACGAAGTCTATCCGCTCCGCCGTCGCTGCCTGGGACATATGGTCTTTCAGCAGGTTGCTTGCCCCGACAAAGTTCCGACCTTGGTCAGAGACTAACTTTGAGCACCGGCCTCGACGAGCTATAAAACGACGAAGACAGGCAAGATAAGCTTCCGATGTGAGCTCCGAAGCGAGCTCCAAGTGCACAGCTTTTGTAGCGGTACACACGAATACGCACACGTAACCCTTAAACGTACGGACACCTCTACCGCGTCCGAGAGCGATATCAAAGGGACCGGCATAGTCGACAGCCGATGACGAAAAAGGTTTCAGTTGATTGATACGATAAGCTGGTAAGTTACCCATCAGGGGAGCGGCAGGCAGTTTAGGTTTGACACGAAAGCAACGAAAACACGACGACAAGACAGTCCGAATTGCTTGCTTTGCAGATAGAATCCAAAAGTCCTGCACTAACAAATTCTGCAGCGTTTGCAACCCCGGATGCATGAATTTCCGATGGTATTCCTCTATGATCAGCACCGTCAATCGATGACTTTTAGGAAGGAGCAACGGGTGCTTTTGGTCATAGCCGAGCTGACTGTGGGCGAGGCGACCGCCCACCCTGAGCAGACCCTGGGGGTCCACGAAAGGGCAAAGTTTCCTGAGAGCCTTGGGGAGTTTGTTCCGGCGACTACTAGTTAGCGCGCGAATCTCTGACCCAAAAACACTCTCCTGAACATGACGAACGAGAAAACGAGTAGCATTGTTCGATTCAGAACACGACAATGAACCGTCGATCTTCGACTTCGAATGTTTAAAATTATGCGTAGCACGGAAGCAGAACGACAATACGTTTACTACTTTCCGAAACGACGAGAACCTAGCCAAAATTTCATCAACAAAAGTAACGTTCTTCTGCGTCAGCAAACAGTGAATTTTCTGTTCGTCCAAGGCCAAGCTGTCTGTGACGAAACGTGGCTTAGGCCACGTATCTTGCGGGTGTGACAACCAGCAAGGTCCCGACCACCATGATTCACACGAGGTGAGGTCACGAGGTAGTAACCCACGCGATCCATAGTCCGCGGGATTATCCGTCGTGGACACATGACGCCAACAATCTGGAGGTATGTTATCTTGGATCTCAGTCACCCGATTGGCGACAAAGGTTTTCCAACGAGATGGACAAGACTTGATCCAAGTTAACGCTACACTGGAATCCGACCAAGCAACCATATGCTCAATACAATGGATCCCCGACAATGAATGAGCTACCGACGACATGAGCTCACCCAACAAAACCGCAGCCATCAGTTCGAGGCGCGGGATCGAACGTTTGCGCAGAGGCGCAACTTTCGATTTAGCGCAATATAGGCGCACGACAATAGACTGATCCTCACATATTGCACGGCAGTATACGACCGCGCAGTAACCGCGCTCTGACGCATCGCAAAAGCCATGGAACTGAAGGGTCGAGAACGAAGAAGTGACTCTACGAGGCAACGAGATAGAGGCCAACGACGAAAGCTGAACCTTAAACCTGAGCCACTCACGAGAAATATCAACGGGAGCATCGTCATCCCAATCAACTCCCGACAACCACAGAAGCTGCATGAGGTACTTAGCGAGAAAGACGACAGGTGACAAAAGCCCTAGCGGATCGAATATCCGAGCTATGTCCGACAAAATGGACCTCTTCGTGCAGCGACTATTAATCGCAGCCGTCCTAAAAGTAAGTTGGTCAGCCGATGGCAACCACGTCATGCCCAGAATTTTCAGCGATACATCCTGGATATCTTCGAAATTGTGAAACTGCTCTACATACAAGTCCGACGACGGCAGGCCCTCGAAGAACTCCCGGCAATTGGATGTCCACTTGCGAAGGTGTAAACCAGCAGACGACAAAATGTGAAGGAGATCGTTGCGAACACCAACCGCATCCCTAACAGTTTCAGCACCAGAGACGACATCATCGACGTAACTGTCGCGCTGAAGAACGACAGCACCTAACGGCACACGACCGGCAAACTCTTTCGCCAAACGAGCAATGCACCAGAGTGCCTGATAAGGAGCACAAGAGACACCATAGGTGACGGTAAGGAGACGAAAATCCTGCACAGGCAACTCAGGTGAAGATCGCCATAGAATTCGCTGGTAGTCGGTATCTTCTGGGGATACTAGAAATTGGCGGTACATCTGCTTGATGTCCCCCGTGAAGACGATAGCGTGCCAACGAAAACGGATCAACAAATCAAAAATACTATTTTGTAGTTTTGGGCCCGGCAACAATGTGTCGTTCAACGAACGTCCATCGCCGTCCACGGCACTAGCATCGAATACCGTGCGCAGAGGAGTGGTAACCGAATCCGGGCGCAAAACACCATGATGTGGAATATAATAAAACGCACCTACACTCGAGGAGGGAGAGTCGACTCTCTCCATGTGACCCTTCTCCAAGTAGTCCCTCATAAAATCAACATAGGCACTTTTGAAAGTTGAGTTAATTTTAAACTTTCTTTCTAAGTTCAAGAACCTTTTTAGAGCTGTTTCTCGAGAATATCGAAATACTGGCTTGTCGCGAGGATCTATGAAAGTCAATGGAACAACCAATCTACCCTCTGGAGAACGCCTACACGAAGTCTCCATAAAACCTTCACACTCGATTTCCACCTTCGAGCGCACGATAGCTCTCGGAGGATCCACTTTTTCCAACTCCCAAAACCGTTTAATCGAGTTATCTAAAGCCAGGTTTGAAACGAAGAAACAATTTCTATTTTTAGGCTCATATGATATTGAGCACTCACCCATCACTATCCATCCGAAGACAGTAGACAGGGCAATGGGCTGACCAGCACTTCCCTTTACAAGTCCAGGCTTCAAAATCGATGCGAGTATGTTAACATTCAGCAAGATGTCTACCGGCCTCGGGCTATCGAATTGAGGATCAGCAAGGTCTAAGTCTCGAAGGTGATGCCACTTCGCCACGTCAACAACACCTACGGGCATGTCTGAGCATATTCGGGGGAGAACCGAAGCCTCCAATGACACTACATGTTTGACATCCCTACTCCTTGGTATTAAATCTAGTTTGACCGAGCCTAAAGTATTTGTAGACACTTCACCAATACCATTGACCGAATGTCCATGACTAACATAACTCAAACCCAACCGTAAGGCACAAGCCTCAGAAATGAAGTTGCAACCACTTGCACTATCTAAAAGCAGTCGAACCGGCACTAACTTACCAACTCTATTCTTGACCAAAGCGACCGCAGTAGAAAACAGTGACATCGACATCTGTCCATACTGAGTATATGCAGCCAAAGCCTGGTCAGAAGCAGAAGGTCCCGGTAACACTCTCTCAAAATGTAACAAACTATGATGAAGGCTAGTCCGACACTTGTTACACTTAATTTTCGAACGACAAAACCTCACTGTGTGTGAAGGCTGTAAGCAAAGGATACAAAGTCCTTTTTCTTTAACTACCACATACCTATTCCTGGGTGGTTTTTCTAAAAACGTAGGACACCGCTCAATTGAATGTCCTACACTTGAGCAGACCGCACACTCTTCACTCGATGTGACTATAAGAGCCGTCTTGCCTTTTGAACTAATAAACTTACTCTGACTAGGGTGCTTGTCGACCGAGTTACCAATAGCACGAGCCTTTTTTTCAATGAACGACAGTAGGTCATCGTACTGTGGAATGTCAACACTAGTATCAACATACATATCATAAGCTTCCCTAGTAGCAGAGTCCAACTTAGACCACAACAATTGAAACAACATAAAATTCTTGTCAGGCAATTCATACCTACCCAAAATATCTAAATTTTCACTAAAAGTTCTACAGATCCTACCAAGATCAGATGTGTTTCGACTTTTAACACAATCCAACAGCCTACCATAATAAGTCAGTGCTATTTCCCGCTTCCTATCATAGTACTTCATCAAAACATTATAAGCTAACATATAGTTCCCGTCAGTGATGGGATAACTTTTTATTAATGCAAGAGCACTGCCTTTTACACTGGTAAGGAGATAATGCATCTTTTCGACATGAGGCATATCTCTATTGTGTATCAATGAGTCGAACAAATGTTTAAATGAAACCCAGTTCTCCTGTGTTCCATCAAATGGTGTGATTGCAATCTTTGGTAGATTAGTAGTAGTGCTATTTGCAGTGTTTACAACAGAACCGACCGGCTTTTTATTAATTTGCAACTTATTTTGAACTGCACGAAACTTTGTATCAAAAGCAACTGTGTAAGAAAGCTCGCTTTTTCTATCGGACGCACTTAAATTAATAAGCAAAGATTTTTGTGCACTATGAAACTCTAAGAACAACGAGTCCAATTCCTTTTGAGTAACACCTGTTAAATCAGAGGATTCTATATGTTCCATGCGCATAAATGAATAATCTCGCGTAACCCTATATTCGTCCGCGCAACTATCGTTCAAATTCCTCCCAGAATCCATCAATTCCTTTCTCTGGTCGGTCATGTTTGTTCACACTGTATTTACGGTAGTTTAACACTATACGAGGTTAATTTCAATCAAATAACTTCAACAAAACGAAACGATTATCAAACAAATTCACCAAACGTTATTATGTAAACAAAACAATGATTTTGAAGTAATTGATAATAAGTGACAGTTGACAAATGAACGATCTGTCAATATGACTCTGACGTAAAACCAACGAGAACGACAAGTGTCAAAGTCAATATTGAACAAGACCGAATCAATCAAAAAACGAGCGAAACGAAAAAAATGCCAACCAACACTTATTTCAAATTTACCTTCAACACGAAACGAAAAAATTATCGATAAATTTAACGACAAAAAAATGCTAATTTCCAAGTCCGCCTATCAATTATATGCGGCCGAGGGACCAAAAAATGTATTAAGTGGACTGTATATTAGGCAACGAATTAGAAAATGCACTCAGATTGAATGTTCGTTAAGCGAATGTATGCCGCGGTCAAAAGGTCAAACGAAAAGTATAGTCTGTCAGGATACTAACAAAAGAATCCACACACCTGGACTTTCTGGAGTCTCCTCTCGACGGAATGCACACCGAACGTGACCTTGAACTCGCCTAAGGTTCGCCAGCTTACCGTCGGTCTGTTCTTACCACGTGCTGGTGCACAAACTAGAGGTTCCGCAAGTGGTCTCCTCGCCAGCATCCGACAGACTTTTGTACTAATAAAACGAGCACACGCGAAGATCAAACTGAACACACAACCCGAATGTAATTCTATTATCTTTCCGAATTGTTTGAAAGAATAGCGACGCTCCGGGGCCGAACACGAACCGACCCGCGTCGTGGCAATAGAGAGACTACGACGAATTTAAATTAAGAACGTACGGTGAATTTGTTTTTAATCTACCCGAATTTTTATGATTAAAATCAACCTACGTTCTTCTACCTACAATTTATCTATTAAAACTAAACAGGTATATTCATTCACATACTCTATTGATTCTCCGTTGATATAAATAGGTGGTTTCTGTTCCCCGTTTGTCATAACTTTAGTTTTCTCTAGGTTTATTGTTAGACCCACATTGCGACTTCCCACATCTAGTTCTTTGAGCATTCTCTGCAAGGTGACTATTGAGGGAGAGAATATTATTATGTCATCTGCAAATCTTAGGTGCGATAGATTTTCACCATTTATTCTTATTCCATAGTCCTCCCAGCTAAGCTGTCTGATTATCTCTTCCAGCACAGCTGTGAAGAGTTTTGGGGATATAGGGTCACCTTGTCTTACTCCTCTTCCTATTTTAATTTCCTCTCCTTCCTTTTCTAATCTAATTCTCGCTGAACTGTTTTGATAGACATTTTTTATTATTCTTATGTTAGAATTCTTTAATTCTTTATTATCTTACTTTATATCAACACCCTGATTTTTTAGAGCTAGCCAAATGGCCTCATGGTGGAGGGAATCAAATGCTTTCGAATAGTCAACAAAGCAGCAGTAGAAGGTTTCATTGTATTCCCTGCTTTTTTCAAAAAGTTGTTTTACAACATGAATGTGATCTAAAGTTGAGTAACCACTCCTAAATCCTGCTTGTTCTCTCGGTTGGTTTTCCTCTAGTGCCTTAGATATTCTGTTTAAGATGATTTTAGCAAACTCTTTATATATATTTGACATTAGGCTGATAGGCCTGTAATTGTTTATGTTGTTTTTGTCTCCTTTCTTATGAAGTAGTACAATGGTTGACGTCGTCCATTGGTCTGGTATGACTTCACTTTTAAGGATATCATTGAACATATATGTGAGTGCTGGTGTAACTAGATCTTTATTGCTAATTATCAGTTCATTGCTTATCCTGTCAGATCCTGGGGCCTTATCCTTTTTCTGTGATTGGATAGCCCACTCAACCTCGGCCTGCATTATTTCTGGCACTAGTTCCACGTTTGACAAGTCTGTTAGTAATGTATTGCTTTTATTGGAATACAGATCTCTGAAGAAAATAAATATTATGAATTATAAGAAGTTTGTAGCTATTGCAATGATACTTTCTCTTTTTGTTTCTATTTTTGAATGCTTGTTTTTCATATTTGGTATCCATTCTCTTTTCTCTGTTAGTAGTTTTACAGCTTTCTTTATGCCACCTGTTTTTTGTATACACTTTTCCAATGTTTCCAAATGTTTCCAATCTATGGGCTTGTCGGTCTTTTCTTATATTTTTGTTGATAATTTTGCTGATTTCTGATATATTTTTTCTAATGCTTTTCGTTTTGTTCCTTTTATTTATGAGTTCAGCTCTGGATTTTAAAAGTGTTTTCGTCTCGATTGATAACCATTTTATTTTGTTTTCTTCCTGTTTATTGTTTAATTTCTTGGTACTTAAAAGTTCTTGTAACTTATTATATTTGTCTTTTACGTTTAGTTCTTTGGGGTAGTATTGGCAGGTGTTATTATTTTGGGTTTTATTTTAAAGGGTCTCGTTATGTCCGTTTTTGTTACTTTTCATTGTAACTCTAACCATTCTGTGGTTGGTGTTGAAATTTAATTTTTTAACCACTCTACAATCTTGAAAAGTATTTGCTCTGTTGGTTAAAATATAATCAATTTCGTTTTTGTATTTATCATGTGGGGAAGCCCACGTCCATCTATTGTTTTCTCTATTTTTATACATACTGTTCAGTATCTTTAGGTTATTTTCATGGGCTAGTTGGACTAGTTTTTCACCATTTCTTGTTCTACTTCCTAAAGTATAGGGGCCTAATATTGCCTCTTCGCCTTTTCTTCTTTGTCCAGGTCTTGCATTGAAGTCCCCCATTATTATTAGATTCCTGTGTGTGTGATCTTTAATAGCTTCAGTTAATGTACAATAGAAGGATTCAATATCGGTGACGCTTGATAGTTCGGTTGGTGAATATACTTGTATAATGGACCATATAACATTCTGTGGTGGTAATTTTATATTCAGTATGGCTATGCGTTCGGATATACCGATGAATTCAACAATGTTGTTCTGTAGTTTTTTACTTATCAAGAATCCTACACCGTGATGGCCTGGTGTAGATCCAATAAAATACAATATGAATTCTCCATAGTCTTCTATGCATTCTCCTAGGCGTCTTACTTCGCTCAGACCTACTATTGTCCATTTTACATTCTCTAAAGCAGCTATTAGTTCAGTTAGGTGTTCATTCTTACTCAAAGTACGGGTATTGTATGTTGCTATGTAGGTATGGTTATCATATTGACGGAGCGATCTATGGTTTTTTGTTTGGAGATTGATTTGGAGGTAGTGGTCATCTTCCCCCACGGTGACCAGCCGGCTTGGGGTGCTTTTTTGATTTGGTTCAAATGTTACTGTATGTTTTGTATTTTCTGTGTTCCGATTGTAGGTTAATTGCTATTGGTTATGGTTTTCAGACTGTGAGTTGGTTCTTGAGTGGCTTGTAAACTCTAGTGTGTTAGTTTTGTTGATTTTTTTGGGAGCTGTTTGGCTGGCTCCTGCTCTGTTGTAGTGTGCTTGTTTTGGTGTTTTTGATGGCGAACGTTTCCGTTTTCCATGCCCTTTCTCCTGCACGGATCTTTCCTTTATTATTATTTTGTCGTATCGGATGATTGCGAACTTTCCTTTCTTTATTTCTTCTTGTTGTTTAATTTTTAACTCTTTTCTGATTTGTAAAACATCCTTCGGGAAATCTTCTGTGGCGTACATATTCTCTGGGAAGTATTTGTTGTTTTGTAAGATCGCTAGTCTTCGCCATGCTAGGGTAAGTTTTATCATTGTGGGTCTCCTTTTCTTGTTGTCTTTTTTTCCCAATCTGTAGACCTCACTTATTTCCCACTTGTCGAAATCTTCTATTTTCGCTTCCTTTGTCATGGTGTTGAGAGTTTCCAAGACCATTTCCATGAGACCATAATAGGATTCTTCACGTTCCTCCATTCCATGTAGTATAACATTATTTTTTCTAGAGGTTTTTTCCAAGTTCTGAATCTTGCCTTTTAACATTGCCACCTCGTTTTTAAGTTTTGTGTTCTCTTCCATTATTGGGTTTAGTTTCTCTTCTAATGTAGTAATCATGGTTTTAGAGAAGTTTTCCGTTAAAATATTGGTTTGTTTAGTGAATTCATCCTTGATTTCATTTGTTTTCGCTTTAAACGCTTGATTCATTTTTTCGAATAAAGTATCCATTTGTTTTTGATCCATTTTTCGTTGTGATTGATTTTTTATACTATTTGGTAGCTTTTATTTTTGTGTGGCAACACTTGTTTTGAGTTGGCAACTCTACTTTTAGTATTTTTATATGGCAACACCACTTTGTAATGTCACTCAATGTCAATGTCGAAAGCCGGAAACCGTTGGTGGTAGTAAAATAACACTGTAGGTAGTTATTGATATATTTATAGTTCATCGATCGATTTTTGGCACTTTTTGTTTTTAACCCCCGACGGAAAAAGAGGGGTGTTATAAGTTTGACGTGTCTGTGTGTCTGTCTGTCTGTCTGTCTGTCTGTCTATCTGTCTGTCTGTCTGTGGCATCGTAGCTCACGAACGGATGAACCGATTTGAATGTAGTTTTTTTTGTTTAATAGGTGTCATTTGCGCGAGTGTTCTTAGCTATGTTTGATCAAAATCGGTTCAGCCGTTCATAATATATGTTGGTTGAAGCTCGGAAATAAAAACCGAATGTTTTCAAATATGCCCGAGTGGGGTATCAAATAAAAGAGCATGACTGTTGTGACAACAATATGCAAGTTTCATCAAAATCGGTTCAGCCGTTCAAAGTATATGTAGGGTCAAACTCGGAAATAAAAACCGAATGTTTTCAAATATACCCGAGTGGGGTATCAAATAAAAGGACGTAACTTTTGTGACAACAATAAGCATGTTTAATCAAAATCGCTTTTACAAAAAGGGTGAAATAAAAAAATTAAATTAAAAATTTAAGAAACCCCCGACTTAAAAAATCTTCAAAGTTAAAACAAAACTAAACTTTAAAAAGGCAAAAATAATAAGCCGAAAACAAATTTCATGTCTCTGAGTAGGTACGTGGTACCTTACGTTCCCGCGTCGGGGGACGCGGGAATGTGTCACAGAAGTTGATGGTAACCGACCCGTGCTTATAGTATCTAACGTTCCCGCGTCCCCCGACGCGGGAACGTAAGGTACCACGTACCTTCTCAGAGACATGAAATTTGTTTTCGGCTTATTATTTTTGCCTTTTTAAAGTTTAGTTTTGTTTTAACTTTGAAGATTTTTTAAGTCGGGGGTTTTTTAAATTTTTAATTTATTTTTTTTATATTACGTTGATTTTGTTTTTAGTTTTATTGTTTTTTAAATGTCACAAGTTGTGATTAGTCACTGTTTGTCACTTTTGTTACCGAAATAGGGATTTTTGCACTTGATTTTTATTTAAAACACAGATTAACACTCCAAACACTCCTCACTTGACAGCTGTCGAACCGGAACCGTGTGTATACACACGGTTCCACAATAAATAAATAAAATAAGTTATAGTTGACTGCGCTGGGCCATGAGAACTCGCCCCGAATGTCCTGGCTGTACACGTTACCCCCCCAGGTCCGGTCTGTCACACCCGCGTGTGTGTCGGTGTCCAGGTTTGGCTTTGAGCTCAGCTTCAGACATACACTTATGTCCTGACTGTACACGTTTCACGTGACCCCCCAGGTTCGGTCTGTCAGACCTGCACGGTGACGGTCGCGTGCACACCCACAGCCCTGTGTCCGGGTTCGGCTTTAAGCTCAGCTTCAGATGTACACTAATGTCCGGACCATACACTTATGTCCTGAGCATACACTAATGTTTTGACCATACACTAATGTCCTGACATGAATCCCGGAATCCCGGGATCTCGAAATCTTCGATATTACAATCCCGGGATTGAGTGATATGATATCGAGATAAGACCAATTTACTATTTAAGTTAAAATTGCGGTTTTAAGCTGATTAAATGCTTAAAATAATAAAAGTAAGGCAATTCATGGCGATTTTTAAGAAATAAGTATTTTTTATAGTTCGCATGCAACAATTAGCTGCTAAAATCATTTTAGTGGCGTGCCTAATTTTCCAAAATGCTGGGGTGGACGCCTTTTTAATGATATATAAAATCTCGGGAATAATCCCGGGATCAAACCTTCCGATATTGCATGCCCTAGTCCTGACTGTACACGTGACCCCCCAGGTTCGGTCTGTCGGACCTGCATGGCGACGGTCGCGTGCACACCCGCGGCCCGGTGTCCGGGTTCGGCTTTGAGCTCAGCTTTCGTCTCGCCGTGTCCGGGACTGAGGGGAAGGCGCCGCCGCTGTGGCCGTCCGCGCTTTGCCAGGCGCTGGCTAAATACGTCTTTACTACAGGTATAGTGTAGATTATTGATTGCTCCAGTTCCACTATTGTTGTCCAATCTGATAGTACCAGTACGAGGTACTACCAGATTGGACATATCGGAAACCGTCGACTACGTTTGTATGGAGAAAGAGTATGGAGACTGTCCTCTTAAGTGGCGTTTTCGGCTGTAAGAGCTATAATGACGTATTGATGATTATCAGGCAACAAGCTATGTCCCGGGGACCACATCTCGTGGCACCGCGCGCTGGACGGCAGCCAGTGTCGCATGCGACATCTGCTGGTGACGCGCGACGCGCAGCTCACACACGTGCACTCGCCGCACGGAGACCTACACTTGTTGCAGGTACGTCGTACAGGCAAACATGCGTAACACTTGTTACAGTCGGACACACTGGCAAACATGCGTAACACTTGTTACAGTAGGACACACTGGCAAACATGCGTAACACTTGTTACTGTAGGACACACTGGCAAACATGCGTAATACTTGTTACAGTAGGACACACTGGCAAACATGCGTAACACTTGTTACAGTAGGACACACTGGCAAACATGCGTAACACTTGTTACTGTAGGACACACTGGCAAACATGCGTAATACTTGTTACAGTAGGACACACTGGCAAACATGCGTAACACTTGTTACTGTAGGACACACTGGCAAACATGCGTAATACTTGTTACAGTAGGACACACTGGCAAACATGCGTAACACTAGTTACAGTAGGACACACTGGCAAACATGCGTAACACTTGTTACTGTAGGACACACTGGCAAACATGCGTAACACTTGTTACTGTAGGACACACTGGCAAACATGCGTAATACTTGTTACAGTAGGACACACTGGCAAACATGCGTAACACTTGTTACAGTAGGACACACTGGCAAACATGCGTAATACTCGACAAATCTGTCTGAAATGTTGAATGTTATTATTATTATTATATTAGCCTGAATTGTCTCACTGCTGGGCAAAGGCCTCCCTCCAACTCTTCCATTCAGGTCTGTTTTGCGCTATGGTTCGCCACTCTGGCTTAAATTTGTCGACCTCGTCACGTTATCTCCGCTTTGGTCTACCGAGTCGCCTCTTGGAGTTTGGGACCCAGTCCGTAGTGGTGAAATGAAAAATGAAATGAAAATCTGAAATGTTGAATGTAATCGTTATAAAGATAGATGGCGCTACATGATGGTATTTTTATCGCGCGTTTTCTATTGAAAGTGATGGTGACCGTCCGTCCTTGGAACTAATAGTTCCGGAGACGGTCACCATCAAATAGGCACAAAATTCAGTGCGCTATGTCCTGTCCAGTTGTAATGGGGGTCAGTGCTCGTATGTCTATTAAACGGTTCGTGTGTATAATTCCAGATAGTAGGATGTACCAGCAGAGAGCTGAAGGCGGCGCAGCGCGGGTCGGGGCTCGAGGTGTTGAAGGCGATGGGAGACGATCCCAGGTAGGTGCACTGAGGTATTATGTCCTAGTATAGTGGGATGTACCAGCAGAGAGCTGAAGGCGGCGCAGCGCGGGTCGGGGCTCGAGGTGTTGAAGGCGATGGGAGACGATCCCAGGTAGGTGCAATGAGGTATTATGTCCTAGTATAGTGGGATGTACCAGCAGAGAGCTGAAGGCGGCGCAGCGCGGGTCGGGGCTCGAGGTGTTGAAGGCGATGGGAGACGATCCCAGGTAGGTGCACTGAGGTATTATGTCCTAGTATAGTGGGATGTACCAGCAGAGAGCTAAAGGCGGCGCAGCGCGGGTCGGGGCTCGAGGTGTTGAAGGCGATGGGAGACGATCCCAGGTAGGTGCAATGAGGTATTATGTCCTAGTATAGTGGGATGTACCAGCAGAGAGCTGAAGGCGGCGCAGCGCGGGTCGGGGCTCGAGGTGTTGAAGGCGATGGGAGACGATCCCAGGTAGGTGCAATGAGGTATTATGTCCTAGTATAGTGGGATGTACCAGCAGAGAGCTGAAGGCGGCGCAGCGCGGGTCGGGGCTCGAGGTGTTGAAGGCGATGGGAGACGATCCCAGGTAGGTGCACTGAGGTATTATGTCCTAGTATAGTGGGATGTACCAGCAGAGAGCTGAAGGCGGCGCAGCGCGGGTCGGGGCTCGAGGTGTTGAAGGCGATGGGAGACGATCCCAGGTAGGTGCAATGAGGTATTATGTCCTAGTATAGTGGGATGTACCAGCAGAGAGCTGAAGGCGGCGCAGCGCGGGTCGGGGCTCGAGGTGTTGAAGGCGATGGGAGACGATCCCAGGTAGGTGCACTGAGGTATTATGTCCTAGTATAGTGGGATGTACCAGCAGAGAGCTGAAGGCGGCGCAGCGCGGGTCGGGGCTCGAGGTGTTGAAGGCGATGGGAGACGATCCCAGGTAGGTGCACTGAGGTATTATGTCCTAGAGGCGATGTCTTAAACATATTCCATGTTCTCTAAACGGACGAGAAATATAAACAGGGTATTCTATTCAAAGTGCTTAAAAGGGGTGGGTACTGTTACCATTTCCATACAAACATAATATCAAAATAGGAAATAAAAACAAATAAGACACATTACATTATATTACATTATTTTTAATATGAAAATTTTTGTTTTCTACCCTAATGTCGGTATTATTCGGATTTAGATTTTATTTTCACACCACAATGTTTTCCAAAATATTCATTCCAAATGAAATAAAACGGAGTTACATTCCGTTCATTTTTACAGCGTAAATTACTAGTTTACATCTCATTTGTTTTATATTATTCCCAATAAAAAGTAATTTACGCTGTAAAAATGAACGAAATGTAAATAAAATAAATAAAATAAAATAAAATAGCCATTTATTCTATTACCATTAAAAATTATCATTAAATTACATGTAAATTAAATTAAATTCATTTTTTTTATGGAGTTAAATTTTAAAATTTTGTTAGTCATTCGGTAATAGTCGCCTCATTGGCGTAGGCCTCCCCTAACTTGTACCACGTATTTCTATTCCGAGCCATTCTCATCTCCGAGTAATGTTTGTACATTCAAACAAGCTATGTGAAGATGCTGGCAATTGTTCTGTCTCATGGAGTTTTTACGATTTTCCTTTACCTTTAGGGGGTTTTGGTCATACTCTCCCACGGTGACCGGCCGGATTGGGAGACGTTTTATTTCATTTCGAATGAATATTTTGGAAAACCTTGTGGGGGGGGGCCTATAAAAATAAAATCTTTATCCGAATAATACCGATATTAAGGTAGAAAACAAAATTTTTCATAATTGTATTTTGGTATTATGTTTGTATGGAAATGGTAACAGTACCCACACCCTTTTAAGCCTGCACTGGGCTAACATGCCTAAGTTGTAATAGATGAATAAATAAATAAATTTTGTCAACAACACACAGCGCCATCTAGCCCCGTGGTAAGCGACTAAGCTTGTGTCACGGTGACTAGACAACGGATATAATACATATATTTATTTTCCTGAAGCAATGCTTGCGAAAATACAGCGTATGAGTCACCGACACCGGTAGACTAATTGGTTCAAGTCGTACTCCCGGTTTGAGTAAGATGCGGGTTCGAATCCAGCCCTGCAGCTACGAGTATCTAAGCTAAGGAACTTCGTTCCATCCGGGTGTCCCTTGACACCTCTCAAGTTCTTTTATCTATCTAGTATTGTTTCCGCAGTATAGGAGCATGGCTGGTGACGCGCATGTCGCGCCGGCGCTCGGTGCGGGTGTCGCCGCGGGGCATGCCTACCTTGGCTGGAGTGAGCCATCCCGTGTGGTGGGTGCCGCTCGAGAAAACACAGGTAAAACAAAAGTAGTTCCTTCTGTGGGAGAAATACCCCACCAATCAAAAATTTTAGTCGGAAATACATCATCTGTGAAAATTTCAACCGTCTAGCTATTACGGTTCATGAGATACAGGAAAGCTACCGCGGATGTTCCGTCGGCATCGGAATCGGATTCATTTGACAGTTGACAGCCGAATTTCGAACAGCGAAAATTTCAAATCGACGCATCGATTACTCGATATGATGCCGAAGCCAAATTGAATGAATGCAACACAGACAGAATTGAATTGAATTGAAGATTTTGACAGAAAATTTTCAAATCGACGGCTGACTGGCATGGATGCACGGTTTTGAAATTGAAAACTCCGCTGTCAGTGATGTCAAACTACTGCGTCGGGATCGAGTTGCTGTCAACGAACCAACCGCGGTAGCTTCCCAGCCTGGTGACAGACAGACAGACGGACGGACGGACAGACAGAAAGACGGCGAAGTCTCAGTAATAGGGTCCCATTTTTACCCCTTGGGTATGAAACCCTAACTACCTATATTATGCTCATAAAACTTGTACCAATACAAAGCTCTATGAAGTCGCGAGTCTGCTTTGAATTGAATGTTGAGTGATGGCGATTCTGTGCACAGTGTGCTGCAATTCCGCTAATGTCCAGTGATGGAGGACGAGTCGAGAATAAAGTCTACTTTCACGTGTCTCAATGGAGTCTCGATATACTACTAACGTGCGTTTCATCTTTAAATTCCTATGCCGTCATGTTGGTAGCAAAACAAAAAAGTGAAAAATACAAAAAAAAATGTGCTACTTTGAATTTAGGGGGATTTGTATATAAAGAATGAATGAACGAATCTTCCTGTATTCAAGGTTTAGGGTAAGTATAGCACATTCAAGATATTAAAGCAAGACTTTTTTGTTTTGCTACCAACATGACGGCATAGGTAATTAAAGATGAAACGCACTATACTAGTTTTGATAGCCCAACAACTATCGAGTTGCCAAAACTCTTAAGTCAGAATAGATTTTTCATCTCTCTTGTTCGGAAAGTTTAATTTTCAATGGAAGATAGCCGGGTGGAAAATGACCTATTTCATCCCTAGGAAACCATTGAGCCATTTCTTTTTTGCTCCAGCAATATGCTGAGGACGAACCTTTTTTGGACCCTGTGTATTATTAAATAAAGTACGTATTTACATTGAGGGTCATAAATCACTCGTGTCGCTCAGGATTCTAACACTTTAAACACTCACTACGCTCGTCATTCAATCATCTTGATTGACCGTCGTGATTCAGTCCACTTGCTCGGATTCATTTATGGCCCTCGCTTTAAATCCGTCCTTCATTCACTAATTGCATAATATACTATTATCTATTCATTCTTTTCATCCTCATGATGTTCCCGGTCCCGAGAGCCCGGGATCCGCTAAAGCCCAAATTTTGACGACGCAGTAGTCAAGTCGTTATTGATCATACCTTCTGCAAATAGATTTGGCAATATTTTTACTATTGGCAGCCTGCCAACCCTCCTAGGGACCAAGGTTTGCTAGTCTCCCTCAGATCCCTTAGTCACCTTTTACGACATCTACGGAAAGAGATGAGGTAGCCCTATTCTATGCCGGGGATACATGGCATTCTATTATTAATTCCTTCATTAATTGTTATTCCAGGCTACCGCCGAGCCCCCCGCCCCCGCCCCCGCCCCCGGCCCGCTTCCCGCGCTAGTGCAGCAACAGATCAAGGACACGCTACAACGCGGACTGACCGCCATGAGTGCCGAGTCTACCGCGCCCGCAGGTAATACTCTACTTGTACTGTCTATACACCTAGCCCCGCCGTAACGTAGTAGTATCACGTCATCGCGAAGCGCTCTAATTGGTTGCCGATGACGTGTTACAAACAAATAGGAATTTGGGGTTTAGCGGACCCCGGATTCCCGAAAGGGATGCAACCGGAAACGTCGCTCAGATGAGAAGAAGAACCGGCTTACTGATTGGTTAAGAGAGAGTACAACGGCTCAGATATCGATACTGTATGAATAATCACTTCAGTTCTTTAGTTATGGCCTTTCTGCCATTTGGGCCAATATCACGTGAATATAACACAATGTGACATTTAGAATTTTAACAATGCGGGTAGGAATGTACAAAAAAATGGTGGCGAATTTTATTGCAACTCCATGTTCGCATCTGTTTGTAACGCGATAATTCCGTGTTCGGCACTGTTATTTTATTTTCACTACACTCGTTATCTTTCATGAAACTAAATTGATTATTTTGCCACCAAAACTAAACGTTTTACACGCAAATAACTAGGTTTCACGAAAATGAAATTCAGGACCGTTGATCAAGGCGTTGACCAAGGCGTCTCAAACGGAACAGCGTATGAATAATCAATTTGATTTGATCAGCAGGTAAAATGTCAACGGACAGTTTCGAGATGTCAAGTATAGGCAGAGCCCTCCCACACATACCGGACACTGTGGAGGTAAGTCCTGAGGATAGTAGTTAAGTTTCGCTGGGCCTTTTCCGCACTTAGCATTACAATTGGGCCATTGTAAGTGATTTCTTAGAGGGGTTAAGCAGTAAGACGCCACGAGAGTCTACTCCGGATTGGCGAATATCCCATGCCTTCGGACCGTGGTGAGTCCTAGGACATGTTTGTTTCCAAGCGATGTTTTCTTTCACCGTAAGAGCGATGTTATTATTAGCGCACAACTTTTTCTTAAAGAAAAAGACATCAGTGTGCGGGCGGCCAGGGTTCGAACCCACGACTCTTAAAGTGAAAGTCGGGGTAACTACCAATAGACCAACACCGCTCTCGTGGGGATAGTAGATTGTATACCTAGCGGAGAAATAGTAAACCTAGGGAAGAAAAAACAATTATCACGGCGAGAATGTTTATTACCCTTTATCCCGAGCGTAGCGAAGAATCCAGAGCTCTTTATAAGAAGAAACTATTTTCACGGCGAGAATGTTTATTAGCCGTTATCCCGAGCATAGCGAAGGATTCTTAATTAGAATCCTGAGCGAATCGAGGGGTTTTTTAGTACCTAACTCTATTTAGAAAATTTATTTTAAAGGAAAAAAATAGCATTCAAAAATTTTCACTTGCGGCGAGGCTTGAACTCGCGTCTTTGGGTCGGTACCCCAACGTCTGTTCCACCTAGACTACGCAAGTCCACGCTGCGTGCTGTGTAAACTTCCAATGCTTTATTCTCCTCTGATTGTTTACGATTAAGGCTCGTTAAAGCGCCATCTGTCTAACGCTACAGGAACAACTTTCCAGTTGTAAAGCGTAGCTTGCGTAGTCTAGTTGGAACAGACGTTGGGGTACCGACCCAAAGGCGCGAGTTCAAGCCTCGCCGCAAGTGAAAATTTTTGAATGCTATTTTTTTTCCTTTAAAATAAATTTTGTAAATAAAATAGCCTTGAGCTACATACAAAAATTAAAAAAAAGACATTTAACTAACTCTAGCGAAAAATTGTGTTTGCTCCCGAGGTGGACATTCTACTTTTCATCAACCTCGATGAGAAAATGTGTAATTTACTTTGAGTTTTTATTCCATTGTTTGCGTCTGGCAGTAACTACCAATTTCCGTCAATACCTTCCATTTTCTACCAAAACCTACTATTTTCTATCAAAACCTGCTTTTTTCTGGGTGGGATAAAAAACGAGGCGAAACCTGTCTTTAGCCCAGTGTTTCCCTAAGTAGGGGGGGGGCGCAGAGACCTTTCCAGGGGGGCGCGGGCCACCTGTGTAGAAAAACCTGCGATCGCGGAGAGAATGCATTCCAGACTGCTCGATACGACCACTTCATTGAGGCCTCAGTAGGCGAATGTTAAGAACTTTATCGGCCTTTAGCCTGACCCCGCGCCAACCTCGAGCGGTTTATCAAAGGTATTTAGTACTATTTACCTTTCGTATGACTTTGTAAAACTTTAATGACCAACTTATTTTGTTATACATCCTTTTTATTCTGACCTGATAATCTGGACTGGAGGATGGGGGGCGCGGATTTTTATTTATGGTCAAAAGGGGGCGCGACTCAAATAAGTTAGGGAACCCCTGCTTTAACCGATGTTTGATAGTTGGGTTCCTGTTGGCATGGCACTGGCATGGCAATAAGCCTGCCATGCCAGTCGCCAAGATTGTCGCTGTACCTACTTCCCGATAATAATAATGATATTATGTCCAGGGTTCGTGGGGGGGAGAGAGCAGCGTGCAATACTTGGAAGCGGTTCACGTGTTCATGAATGCAGAGGGCGCCAGTCTGCTGCCGCTGGCTATAGAGTGAGTATCTCATGTTGTGTCCAGGGTTCATAATTATTATTAAAAATATATTATAATTTCGTAATATAATTCCATAACTTTTATTACATTTTCTTATGTTATAATGACATTGTCGTAACTTATATTATAATTCCGTAACTTATATTAAATTTTCTTAAGAGGACAGTCTCCATACTCTTTCTCCATACAAACATAGTCGACCGTTTCCTCCCTGGATAAAGCCATCAGAGCAAATATGTTTATGCCATTAAACCTATATCTGTCATGACTATGCCCCTACCTTTTGATTTTTTTCATTTTCTAATTAAAATAGTAATAAAAAAAAATAGACAATAAAAAAATGGAAAGGTACATAGTCATGCATGACAGATATAGGTTTTAAGAACGTGGCGACTGTTACCATTTCCATACAAACTTAATACCAAAATAAATTATGAAAAATTTAGTTTTCTACCTTAATATCGATATTATTCGGATTAAGATTTTATTTTTATAGGGCCCACCACAAGGTTTTCCAAAATATTCATTCGAAATGAAATAAAACGGAGAAACATTTTTTTTTCATTGAAAAATGTTTCACCGTTTTATTTGAATGTGAATGAATATTTTGAAAAACCTTGCGGTGGGGACCCTTCAAAAGTAAAATCTTAATCCGAATAATATCGATATTAAGGTAGAAACCTAAATTTTTCATAATTTATTTTGGTATTAAGTTTGTAAGGAAATGGTAACAGTCGCCACGTTCTTAAGGCATAAACATATTTGCTCTAATATCTTTATCCAGGGAGTAAACAGTTGACTACGTTTGTATCACAGTTTTGTATGGTGAAAGAGTATGGAGACTGTTCTCTTAAGTTGTAATGGCATTGTTGTATCTAACATTTCTAATGGTGAAAGAATTTTTGAAATCGGTTCAGTAGTTTCGGAGATTACCCCCAATATACATACATACATATATGTTACCAACGCGAACGTTACCTTTTTATAATCTATATATATAAAAGAAAGTCGTGTTAGTTACTCCACTTATAACTCAAGAACGGCTGAACCGATTTAGCTGAAAATTGGCAGGGAGGTAGTTTAGAGCCAGGAGAAGGACATAGGATACTTTTTATCCCGTTCGATTAAAAAAAAATGCTTATTTATTGCCTTTAAGGCGAAACAAAGTTCGCCGGGTCAGCTAGTATTAGTATAGATTATAATTGAGTAAGTTATATGACATTCCCTAAGTGTTTGCGTTGTGTTTCCACGTTCCAGCGGCAGAGTCCTCCACGGGTCCCACTTCACGTGGCGCGGCGCGGAGTGTGCGGTCACGGTGACATCCGCGCGGGTCACGGGCACGCTGCCCACCGAGGAGAACCCCATCGCCGCCTCCGACACGTGGCTACAGGTACGTTACGTCGTGTAGGTAGTACCCACCACACCACTCTGTTCCCGCCACGCACTGTTGTCACGGTGACATCCGCGCGGGTCACGGGCACGCTGCCCACCGAGGAGAACCCCATCGCCGCCTCCGACACGTGGCTACAGGTACGTTACGTCGTGTAGGTAGTACCCACCACACCACTCTGTTCCCGCCACGCACTGTTGTCACGGTGACATCCGCGCGGGTCACGGGCACGCTGCCCACCGAGGAGAACCCCATCGCCGCCTCCGACACGTGGCTACAGGTACGTTACGTCGTGTAGGTAGTACCCACCACACCACTCTGTTCCCGCCACGCACTGTTGTCACGGTGACATCCGCGCGGGTCACGGGCACGCTGCCCACCGAGGAGAACCCCATCGCCGCCTCCGACACGTGGCTACAGGTACGTTACGTCGTGTAGGTAGTACCCACCACACCACTCTGTTCCCGCCACGCACTGTTGTCACGGTGACATCCGCGCGGGTCACGGGCACGCTGCCCACCGAGGAGAACCCCATCGCCGCCTCCGACACGTGGCTACAGGTACGTTACGTCGTGTAGGTAGTACCCACCACACCACTCTGTTCCCGCCACGCACTGTTGTCACGGTGACATCCGCGCGGGTCACGGGCACGCTGCCCACCGAGGAGAACCCCATCGCCGCCTCCGACACGTGGCTACAGGTACGTTACGTCGTGTAGGTAGTACCCACCACACCACTCTGTTCCCGCCACGCACTGTTGTCACGGTGACATCCGCGCGGGTCACGGGCACGCTGCCCACCGAGGAGAACCCCATCGCCGCCTCCGACACGTGGCTACAGGTACGTTACGTCGTGTAGGTAGTACCCACCACACCACTCTGTTCCCGCCACGCACTGTTGTCACGGTGACATCCGCGCGGGTCACGGGCACGCTGCCCACCGAGGAGAACCCCATCGCCGCCTCCGACACGTGGCTACAGGTACGTTACGTCGTGTAGGTAGTACCCACCACACCACTCTGTTCCCGCCACGCACTGTTGTCACGGTGACATCCGCGCGGGTCACGGGCACGCTGCCCACCGAGGAGAACCCCATCGCCGCCTCCGACACGTGGCTACAGGTACGTTACGTCGTGTAGGTAGTACCCACCACACCACTCTGTTCCCGCCACGCACTGTTGTCACGGTGACATCCGCGCGGGTCACGGGCACGCTGCCCACCGAGGAGAACCCCATCGCCGCCTCCGACACGTGGCTACAGGTACGTTACGTCGTGTAGGTAGTACCCACCACACCACTCTGTTCCCGCCACGCACTGTTGTCACGGTGACATCCGCGCGGGTCACGGGCACGCTGCCCACCGAGGAGAACCCCATCGCCGCCTCCGACACGTGGCTACAGGTACGTTACGTCGTGTAGGTAGTACCCACCACACCACTCTGTTCCCGCCACGCACTGTTGTCACGGTGACATCCGCGCGGGTCACGGGCACGCTGCCCACCGAGGAGAACCCCATCGCCGCCTCCGACACGTGGCTACAGGTACGTTACGTCGTGTAGGTAGTACCCACCACACCACTCTGTTCCCGCCACGCACTGTTGTCACGGTGACATCCGCGCGGGTCACGGGCACGCTGCCCACCGAGGAGAACCCCATCGCCGCCTCCGACACGTGGCTACAGGTACGTTACGTCGTGTAGGTAGTACCCACCACACCACTCTGTTCCCGCCACGCACTGTTGTCACGGTGACATCCGCGCGGGTCACGGGCACGCTGCCCACCGAGGAGAACCCCATCGCCGCCTCCGACACGTGGCTACAGGTACGTTACGTCGTGTAGGTAGTACCCACCACACCACTCTGTTCCCGCCACGCACTGTTGTCACGGTGACATCCGCGCGGGTCACGGGCACGCTGCCCACCGAGGAGAACCCCATCGCCGCCTCCGACACGTGGCTACAGGTACGTTACGTCGTGTAGGTAGTACCCACCACACCACTCTGTTCCCGCCACGCACTGTTGTCACGGTGACATCCGCGCGGGTCACGGGCACGCTGCCCACCGAGGAGAACCCCATCGCCGCCTCCGACACGTGGCTACAGGTACGTTACGTCGTGTAGGTAGTACCCACCACACCACTCTGTTCCCGCCACGCACTGTTGTCACGGTGACATCCGCGCGGGTCACGGGCACGCTGCCCACCGAGGAGAACCCCATCGCCGCCTCCGACACGTGGCTACAGGTACGTTACGTCGTGTAGGTAGTACCCACCACACCACTCTGTTCCCGCCACGCACTGTTGTCACGGTGACATCCGCGCGGGTCACGGGCACGCTGCCCACCGAGGAGAACCCCATCGCCGCCTCCGACACGTGGCTACAGGTACGTTACGTCGTGTAGGTAGTACCCACCACACCACTCTGTTCCCGCCACGCACTGTTGTCACGGTGACATCCGCGCGGGTCACGGGCACGCTGCCCACCGAGGAGAACCCCATCGCCGCCTCCGACACGTGGCTACAGGTACGTTACGTCGTGTAGGTAGTACCCACCACACCACTCTGTTCCCGCCACGCACTGTTGTCACGGTGACATCCGCGCGGGTCACGGGCACGCTGCCCACCGAGGAGAACCCCATCGCCGCCTCCGACACGTGGCTACAGGTACGTTACGTCGTGTAGGTAGTACCCACCACACCACTCTGTTCCCGCCACGCACTGTTGTCACGGTGACATCCGCGCGGGTCACGGGCACGCTGCCCACCGAGGAGAACCCCATCGCCGCCTCCGACACGTGGCTACAGGTACGTTACGTCGTGTAGGTAGTACCCACCACACCACTCTGTTCCCGCCACGCACTGTTGTCACGGTGACATCCGCGCGGGTCACGGGCACGCTGCCCACCGAGGAGAACCCCATCGCCGCCTCCGACACGTGGCTACAGGTACGTTACGTCGTGTAGGTAGTACCCACCACACCACTCTGTTCCCGCCACGCACTGTTGTCACGGTGACATCCGCGCGGGTCACGGGCACGCTGCCCACCGAGGAGAACCCCATCGCCGCCTCCGACACGTGGCTACAGGTACGTTACGTCGTGTAGGTAGTACCCACCACACCACTCTGTTCCCGCCACGCACTGTTGTCACGGTGACATCCGCGCGGGTCACGGGCACGCTGCCCACCGAGGAGAACCCCATCGCCGCCTCCGACACGTGGCTACAGGTACGTTACGTCGTGTAGGTAGTACCCACCACACCACTCTGTTCCCGCCACGCACTGTTGTCACGGTGACATCCGCGCGGGTCACGGGCACGCTGCCCACCGAGGAGAACCCCATCGCCGCCTCCGACACGTGGCTACAGGTACGTTACGTCGTGTAGGTAGTACCCACCACACCACTCTGTTCCCGCCACGCACTGTTGTCACGGTGACATCCGCGCGGGTCACGGGCACGCTGCCCACCGAGGAGAACCCCATCGCCGCCTCCGACACGTGGCTACAGGTACGTTACGTCGTGTAGGTAGTACCCACCACACCACTCTGTTCCCGCCACGCACTGTTGTCACGGTGACATCCGCGCGGGTCACGGGCACGCTGCCCACCGAGGAGAACCCCATCGCCGCCTCCGACACGTGGCTACAGGTACGTTACGTCGTGTAGGTAGTACCCACCACACCACTCTGTTCCCGCCACGCACTGTTGTCACGGTGACATCCGCGCGGGTCACGGGCACGCTGCCCACCGAGGAGAACCCCATCGCCGCCTCCGACACGTGGCTACAGGTACGTTACGTCGTGTAGGTAGTACCCACCACACCACTCTGTTCCCGCCACGCACTGTTGTCACGGTGACATCCGCGCGGGTCACGGGCACGCTGCCCACCGAGGAGAACCCCATCGCCGCCTCCGACACGTGGCTACAGGTACGTTACGTCGTGTAGGTAGTACCCACCACACCACTCTGTTCCCGCCACGCACTGTTGTCACGGTGACATCCGCGCGGGTCACGGGCACGCTGCCCACCGAGGAGAACCCCATCGCCGCCTCCGACACGTGGCTACAGGTACGTTACGTCGTGTAGGTAGTACCCACCACACCACTCTGTTCCCGCCACGCACTGTTGTCACGGTGACATCCGCGCGGGTCACGGGCACGCTGCCCACCGAGGAGAACCCCATCGCCGCCTCCGACACGTGGCTACAGGTACGTTACGTCGTGTAGGTAGTACCCACCACACCACTCTGTTCCCGCCACGCACTGTTGTCACGGTGACATCCGCGCGGGTCACGGGCACGCTGCCCACCGAGGAGAACCCCATCGCCGCCTCCGACACGTGGCTACAGGTACGTTACGTCGTGTAGGTAGTACCCACCACACCACTCTGTTCCCGCCACGCACTGTTGTCACGGTGACATCCGCGCGGGTCACGGGCACGCTGCCCACCGAGGAGAACCCCATCGCCGCCTCCGACACGTGGCTACAGGTACGTTACGTCGTGTAGGTAGTACCCACCACACCACTCTGTTCCCGCCACGCACTGTTGTCACGGTGACATCCGCGCGGGTCACGGGCACGCTGCCCACCGAGGAGAACCCCATCGCCGCCTCCGACACGTGGCTACAGGTACGTTACGTCGTGTAGGTAGTACCCACCACACCACTCTGTTCCCGCCACGCACTGTTGTCACGGTGACATCCGCGCGGGTCACGGGCACGCTGCCCACCGAGGAGAACCCCATCGCCGCCTCCGACACGTGGCTACAGGTACGTTACGTCGTGTAGGTAGTACCCACCACACCACTCTGTTCCCGCCACGCACTGTTGTCACGGTGACATCCGCGCGGGTCACGGGCACGCTGCCCACCGAGGAGAACCCCATCGCCGCCTCCGACACGTGGCTACAGGTACGTTACGTCGTGTAGGTAGTGCCCACCACACCACTCTGTTCCCGCCACGCACTGTTGTCACGGTGACATCCGCGCGGGTCACGGGCACGCTGCCCACCGAGGAGAACCCCATCGCCGCCTCCGACACGTGGCTACAGGTACGTTACGTCGTGTAGGTAGTACCCACCACACCACTCTGTTCCCGCCACGCACTGTTGTCACGGTGACATCCGCGCGGGTCACGGGCACGCTGCCCACCGAGGAGAACCCCATCGCCGCCTCCGACACGTGGCTACAGGTACGTTACGTCGTGTAGGTAGTACCCACCACACCACTCTGTTCCCGCCACGCACTGTTGTCACGGTGACATCCGCGCGGGTCACGGGCACGCTGCCCACCGAGGAGAACCCCATCGCCGCCTCCGACACGTGGCTACAGGTACGTTACGTCGTGTAGGTAGTACCCACCACACCACTCTGTTCCCGCCACGCACTGTTCTCAGACTGATCTCGAGGATAGTAATAATAATTAATTAATATTAAAAGTTGTAGAAAAAAGTTGTTCGCCTAGACGTCTAGAACAACCCCCTTTCGGCTCGGAACTCCCTGTAAACAGTTGTCGAGAAAAAGAGATCCCGGACTGATTTTTTTTATTAAGGAGAATATTAAATATTACCTGAAAAATAAAATACATTTGAAAACTAACGTTTTCATTATTATTAGACTCGGGTCTAGATCGCGTTATTGATAATCATTGTTTTTACGCGATCTAGACCCGAGTCTAATAATAATGATGGACGGAAATCGTGTAGGTAAGTTTAAAAACCCGGTCAAGTGCGACACTCGCCCACGAAGGGTTCCGTACCACTATCACAATTGGGTGCGGAACCCTAAAATGAACACTGTTTTTTAACCAATTTTTAAAGATAGGAAAATGTGAAATCAGTAGATTATTTAGCTTCGATTCTTACTCCCATCATACGACCGCACCTCTCAAAACTTTAACACAAAGAAAATCTGAAACGTATAAGAAACTCTTTGGTTAATGAAGGCAGACTGGTATATTTGACAGACAGGGCGGCCATTTTGAATTTCATGACTTACTCGATTTGACTTCGACCAAACAGAAGAGGCCTCACTTTATACTTAAATTTCCTTGTAGTTTTTTAAACACCTTTGTTGTATTGTTTTATTTTGTTTTTAGTATTTGTTGTTGTAGCGGCTACCGAAATACATCTTCTATGAAAATTTCAACCGTCTAACTATTACGGTTCATGAGATAAAGCCTGGTGACAGACGGACGGACAGACAGCGAAGTCTCAGTAATAGGGTCCCGTTTTTACCCTTTTGGTACGGAACCCTAAAAAGTGTGTAAAAACTTTTTATTTTTAAAACATGCCTAGTTGCTTAGTTTGAGTAATATTTCTTTATATAATAAAGAATACTGTTTTTGAAATTCAGGTGCTAATAACAGAAGAGGAAGCAGTAAAACTGTCTGCGTCCGTCGCCGCGCTATCGCACCTCTGCAACTCGGACAGTGAATCAGAATCGGACGAGCCGCCCCCTCCCCCCCCGCTGCCGCACTCCGTGACTAGTGGGGGTCTCACCATCACCGTGTTACCTACTTAGATCATGCTATATTATACTATTATTACATTTTTTAATTTATTATTGTGTTTTATATCATTCCCACTTTAAGAGGATAGTCTCCATACAAACGTAGTTTACATTTTCCTCCCTGGATAAAGACATTAGAGTTTATGCCATAAAACCTATATCTGTCATGACAACGACCTTTTTTTTTTATTTTCTAATTATAAAAATAATAAAATGAATAAAATAAAAAGGTAGATGCATTGTCATGATAGATATAAGTTTTATGGCATAATAGTAGATTGTATAACAAGGGAGCAAAATAGTATTTTTACGGCGAGGGCGTTACTTTGAATCACGAGCAAAGCGAGGAATTCTAGAATAGAATCCCGAGCGTAGCGAGGGATTCTAACGTAGAATTCTGAGCGCAGCGAGGGATTCAAAGTATACATCGCCCGAGGCAAAAATAATTTGCTCTCGAGTCATATACTCTACTTTTCATCCCCTTCTATGAGAAAATAAATAAGATATGGTGTTACGTAATTCGTGAATATACCTATTTACTTAAACAAAAATGTATAAAATTTTAATATCACGTTTATTATACAGAAGCCCTCTATTAATATTTGTTGGTTGTTATAGCGGCTACAGAAATACATCATCTGTGAAAATTTCATATAAATACTAAAAAAATAAGCAAAATAAATAAAACAAATGAAACTAATGAAACTAACGAAACTAACGAAACTAACGAAACTAAAGAAACTAACGAAACTAACGGAACTAATGAAACTAATTAAACTCATGAAACTAATGAACTAATGAAACAAAACTCATAAAACTAAGGATACTAATGAAACTCATGAAACAAATGAATCTAATGAAACTAAAGAAACTAATGAAACTCATGAAACTAATGAAACGAACGAAACTAACGAAACTAGCGAAACTAACGAAACTAACGAAACTAATGAAACTAATGAAACAAATGAAACTCATGAAACTAATGAAACCAATGAAAATCATGAAACTAATGAAACTAATGAACCTAATGAAATTAATGAAACTAATGAACCTGATGAAACTAATGAAACAAATGTAACTAATGAAACTAATGAAGCAAATGAAACTAATGACACTAATGAAACTGAAACTTATGACACTAATGAAACTAATAAAATAAATAAATTCTGTGAACAACACACAGCGCCATCTAGCCCCGTGGTAAGCCAGTAATTCATATAATTTACGTTTGATTTCTATGAATGATACATATGTTCCAAATTCAAATTTACTTTGCTCCCGGCTGTTTTATTTTGCTCCCGGCTGTTTTACTTTGCTCCCGGCTGTTTATCTTAACAGAAAAGAGCTACTTTGGTCGCACTTATAGAGGACCAAAGCGACACTTTTCGAATAGATGGGATGAAATAGTAGATTGTATAACAAGGGAGCAAAATAGTATTTTTACGGCGAGGGCGTTACTTTGAATCACGAGCAAAGCGAGGAATTCTAGAATAGAATCCCGAGCGTAGCGAGGGATTCTAACGTAGAATTCTGAGCGCAGCGAGGGATTCAAAGTATACATCGCCCGAGTCAAAAATAATTTGCTCTCGAGTCATATACTCTACTTTTCATCCCCTTTCTATGAGAAAATAAAAAATATATGGTGTTACGTAATTCGTGAATATACCTATTTACTTAAACAAAAATGTTGGGTATAAAATTTTAATATCACGTTTATTATACAGAAGCCCTCTATAAATATTTGTTGGTTGTTATAGCGGCTACAGAAATACATCTGTGAAAATTTCATATAAATACTAAAAAAAATAAGCAAAATAAATAAAACAAATGAAACTAATGAAACTAACGGAACTAACGAAACTAATGAACTAATGAAACTCATAAAACTAATGAAACTAATGAACTAATGAAACTCATAAAACTAATGATCCTAATGAAACTAATGAAACGAATGAACTAATGAAACTCATGAAACTAACGAAACTAACAAAACTAGCGAAACTAACGAAACTAATGAACTAATGAAACTAATGAACTAATAAAACAAATGAAACTCATGAAACTAATGAAACAAACGAAACAAACGAAACCAATGAAACTCGTGAAACTAATGAAACTAATGAAACTAATGAACCTAATGAAACTAATGAAATTAATGAAACTAATGAACGTGATGAAACTAATGAAACAAATGTAACTAATGAAACTAATGAAGCAAATGAAACTAATGACACTAATGAAACTGAAACTAATGAAACTAATAAAATAAATAAATTCTGTGAACAACACACAGCGCCATCTAGCCCCGTGGTAAGTCAGTAATTCATATAATTTACGTTTGATTTCTATGAATGATACATATGTTCCAAATTCAAATTTACTTTGCTCCCGGCTGTTTTATTTTGCTCCCGGCTGTTTTACTTTGCTCCCGGCTGTTTATCTTAACAGAAAAGAGCTACTTTGGTCGCACTTATAGAGGACCAAAGCGCCACTTTTCGAATAGATGGGATGAAAACATATTTGCTCTAATGTCTTTAATCCGGTCATTTTAGACATAAAAATAGTGATCAAATAAAGAAAATTCCGACAGAGCCAAATCTTCAGGTTGCAGTGTTCCCCAGCGTGTACCAATTGCCAAGGTGTCTCTTGCTCAAATGTTCAATTAAATACAAGAGAGGAAGATTCATGTGATTTTGACGAAGAGACAACTGATTCATCTTCATTTGAATAATTTCAAAGCGTTCATCAACAGGAAGGAGAAGAAGATGAACAAGAAGAAATTGAAGAAAACATGATTGTTGAAGTTGAATATGAAGAGTATGAGTCAGATTAAATTTTTGACTTGGTGTGGAAATGTGTGCATATTATGTAGAACGTGATTTTTACAAGCGCAATATCTGGGAAATAGTGGGTCTTAGAGAAAAAATCATGGGACCATTTTATAGAGAATTTTAAGATCTACAACTTTCCTCTGAGGTACTTTTCGATAAAACTTACCGTTTTTGAGAAAAATCCAAAAAACCTAAAATTTTGACCTTGGGCCCCGAATAAGTCCCTAAGCTCACATGGGACTGATGGGGACTTTTGACACTTTTTTCCTTGTGGTAAACCTAAGGTCTCTACGAAGATTTGGCTCTTTATTTCAATTGTCTAAAATGACCGGATTATTTATCCAGGGAGGAAAATGTTAACTACGTTTGTATGGAGAAAGAGAATGGAGACTATCCTCTTAAAAAGCTTATTTTATTCAGTAAAACAGTGACTTAAAGGCCTTTTCAGAGGACAGTCTACCTACTCTTCCTCCATACAAACATAGTCGACTGTTTCCTCCCTGGATAAAGATATTAGAGCAAATATGTTTATACCATTAAACCAATATCTACCATGACCGACTATGCCCCTCGTATTGTTTTTTTTTTTAATTTTCTAATTAAAATAGAAAAATAAACAGAAATATTAGAAAATGAAAAAAATCAAAACTGGCATGCTCATGGCTGATATAGGACTTATGGCATAAACATATGTAGATTCTTCTTCTGTTTTCGCGATGTTGTATTGAAATTAAAGACATTTTTCAGGATTGTCTATCCTGAAGAAGAGACCTGGAAAGGTCTCGAAACGTTGAGCGTTGTAACATTGCTAAAAGTAATAAAAACCACGCGATTCAAACCGAAAAATGTCTTTAATTTCAATACAACATCGCGAAAACAGAAGAAGAATCTACATATGTTTATGCCATAAGTCCTATATCAGCCATGAGCATGCCAGTTTTGATTTTTTTCATTTTACAGGATAGACAATCCTGAAGAAGAGACCTGGAAAGGTCTCGAAACGTTGAGCGTTGTAACAATGCTAAAAGTAATAAAAACCACGCGATTCAAACCGAAAAATGTCTTTAATTTCATAAACATATGTTTTCTAATGTCTTTATCCAGGAGTAAACAGTCGACTATAGTGCGTTTCATCTTCAAATTCATATGCCGTTATGTTGGTAGCAAAACAAAAAAGTCTTGCCTTAATATCTTGAATGTGCTATATAGGGCATGCAATATCGGAAGGTTTTCAATCTCGGGACGATATCGATATTAAAAGCTCAAACCCGGGATCCCGGGATTGATACTGAGATTTTAGATATCGTTAAAAAGGCGAATTAAATACAGTAAAAATGTGTTAAATTTAAAATATTTAATATATTTAAGACTCTAGTGGTTTCATTACGTAAATAAGTTACCCCGAGGGCCGTCCACCCCATCATTTTGGTAATATGGCGGACAAATACCCTAAACCCGAAAGTGTCTAAACTTTCGCGTCAAATTCTAGGCGCACCACTTAAATGATGTTAGCAGAAAAAAATTGCATGCGAGCTTGAATAAAAAATAATTGTCTCAAAAATTGCAATGAATCACGTTACTTTTATTGTTTTAAACATTTTACCAATTCCCTACGCTTCTAAATCTTTACAGATCTCTTCCTCAAGGGTAGACTAATTTGGGTTTAATTTTAATAGTTCTATTCAATCATTCCATGAGGAAAAATATAGCTAAAAACCTTAATTTATACCCAAATAGTAAATTGCTCAAATCTCGATATCGGATCACTCAATCCCGGGATTATAATATCGAACTTTTGCGTCCGAGATCCCGGGATTACGATATCCCGGGATCCCGGGATTCATGCCCTAGTGCTATACCCTAATACCTATACAGGGCGATTCGTTCATTTATTCTTTATAAACAAATCTCCCTTAATTCAAGGTAGTACATACAGGGTGTCCCAGAAACGAGTGTCAAGCGAAAGTCCAGAGGTAGAGGACCGCAAGGGGTACCCGAATCACCCCCATGTATGTTCCGCGATTTTTCATAGTCCTAAACTACGTAAGTTATGGCCTTTTTTCTTATTTTTCTACTAAAAAGCGACCACTGAGACTGAGACCTATTTACTCATACTAACTTCAATAATTGAAATAATTGGCTGATTTCTTCTCAAATGTGGAGCTGAATAATAGGGTCATGTTACCTGTTACAAAAAAAAGGCGTAACACTAACCAAACTGTTACAAATAAAAAAAGTATTTTATAAAGAGAGCGTAGACAAAACCATGGGCGTAGCGAGGTACAGGCAGGGGGGGGGCAGCTGCCCCCCCCTAGAAGAGCGGTCGGTCACCAGTATAAGGCATAATAAACTACGCGGTCTGCAGCACACGATCTCTACCGAATTTAAAAGATTGGAAAACTAGAATCCCTAAAGAGTTGCAAAGGTTAATCAACTAAGCTAGTATTAGTTATGTTATGAAACAATGTTTAATTTGCGCAGATTATAAAATGAAGTTATATTCCGTTTCATAAACTGAAAAAAATTAAAAACCGGGTATAGTGTCCCCACGAAAAATGAGGTTGGCGCATTTTTAAAGGGCTTGCTTTGAAAAGTTTGAAAAAGACAGATTCGAATTTTGAAAGGTCTTTGCACGGTAGCGCGCAAAATGTGATTTTGCAGGTCTTTTTCACCGCACAACCTCGGAAAGGATCTGTTTTGCGCGCAGATTTCTTACCGTGCAAAGACTTTTCAAAATTCGAATCTGTCTTATCCAAACTTTTCTCTAAGTCCTTTGAAAATGCGCCAACCTCATTCCTTTTTTTTTTGTTCATGGCATCGAACCACGAAGTCTTGTTGCTCATCTGCCAATGTCGTATTTATTGTTTATTATTTTTAGTATCAAGCAGGTTTTTTTCGTGAATTATTCGATTTAGAGATCGTTTGCTTATTTATTTACAAAAACGAGGAATCATATATGATTTTTTCGCTATATACAGGCTGTTCCGAGGAGGGGGTATTAAGCCGAAAGGGGTTTGTTCTAGAGGTCTAGGCGAACAACTTTTGTTCTACGACTTTTGGAAATTCGAACTTTTTTTTTGAAAATTTGTGGTTGTACCACTGAAAAAAACAGCTATTTTTGTAAATAAAGGCAATTAATGTTAAGATTGTAGTGGTCCAAACTAAATAAAAGGGCAGATTAAGGCCAATGACCTCAAACTCTAAAAAACAGCTGATTTTCATGCAAACTTTAAACGCAACATTTTCGAAAACTACTTCATACCTATTTCCAAAAGTTGTAAAACAAAAATTGTTTGCCTAGACGTCTAGAACAATCCGACAACAAGAACTTTCGGCTTAATACCCCTATCTCGGAACATCGTGTATAGCGTACAGAAATATAACTACCCACTTTACGAAAGGAAATAAAAGTATAGGTTGAGGAGAGAGGTAAAATATATACCTCATTTTTTTGAATAATTGCACTGGCCAGCCGCGACGAAGATATTAATTTAACAACTGCAGAGTTAGTGGAAGTGGTACATAATGCCGAATTGAGTTTTCTACCGGAAAAATGCACCTAGCGTTTTCCTCGCTGTAGTGAGGTCCAAAATTGTGTGTTTCACTCGGCAGCAAAGTTTTTTTTGCATTTTGCACCTTTGAAATCCTTACAACGCTCAGCATTCTATATTTAAACCTCTCGCTGCGCTCGTCGTTCAATCCTAGAATGCTTCGCTAGCTCAGGTTTCAATACAAGTAGGTACTCGCTGCAAAAACCAACTTTCCAGCCTTGCATAACAAACGTACACCGGAAAATTGTCCAAAAAAATATTGTAAGAGAAGTTTCTATTAGATTTTGTGAAAAACCGCGCGCGTAATAAAGGTATTTTTATTTTTACTTTTCTCCACTACCAATCTCCTCTACTCATATGTAAAAAACCGCGATTAAAACAAAATAGTCTTAGATTTTCTTTGTCTGCCCCCCCTACATAGAATCCTGGCTACGCCCTTGGACAAAACGCTATAAACACTTTAAAGAGCAATTAAAAGAAAAACTCGCCTATTATTTTTTTTCCAAACTAACTTCAAAAACTTCCTTACTTAATTAGCTATCTACCTATCTATCTATCTATCTTTTAATTTTATCGGTGTATCATTAGAGGATCATGGCAAAATTTTTATTTAAAAATTCTTTGGTCTAAAATTCTCTACCTCTGGACTTTCGCTTGACACTCGTTTCTGGGACATCCTGTATATTTTTTTGGATTTTGCACTTTTTTGTTTTGCTACCAACATGACGGCATAGGAATTTAAAGATGAAACGCACTACGTTTGTAAAGTTTGTAAGAAAACAAAAGATGATCGAAATGGAAACAAAAGAGGATCGAAAAAGGCACAAAATATGACAGCAAGACAGCCTGTCAAACTTGAACTGATAATATCTCTGAAACTATTGATCCTTGATCACTACTTCATTAGCATAAGTGATAGTGCTCTTCAAGATCTTCATTTTGGATGACAGCTGTCAAACTTAAAACTTGTCAAGGCCTTTTTTTTATAATACAACAAAAGACGATCGAAACTATTGACCCTAGACCACTAGGGTTAGTTTCCGAGATATTATCAGTTCAAGTTTGACAGGCTGTCTTGCTGTTATATTTTTCGATCGTCTTTTGTTTCTACTCCGATCGTCTTTTGTTGTATTATAAAAAAAAGGCCTTGACAAGTTGACACTCTTCGAAGACTTGACCATTAACACTTTCATTTGCGGTAACTATACGCTTGACCAATTGACACTATTTTTTGGCTTGACCAATTGTCCACTACATCGCCCTTATAGATAGCTCACGCGTGCCAAGGGAAATAATATTTCCCGTGATACTACTGGCAACAGTGTAGTGTCAGTGGAAATGTACTTTTACCCGAAGCACTACCAGTAGTGTCACGGGGGGAGTGAAATTTCCCTTCACTCTAGTAGTGCCAAGCGGTAGTGCCTAAGAAAATAAACGCGTATAATGTGTTACTATACAAAGCATTGCCACCTAATCGATGCCGAACTTACGCCTGACCGAAGATCGGCTGTACGCTATAACGCGACGTAATTTCGATATGGTGTGTCATCCATCAGTTATTTAAAATACATTGCAGGTGTAGTCACGCCGAACTTCGGCCGCGAATTTTCGGCATAGTGTGTTTACTCACTAAAAGGTAAGTCAGAGAAAAACCAGTTGTATGTTTCATTTATTTATTGGTATTATTCGGATTACATACCTACATTATTTATACATCACAACATTATTGTATATTAATAATTGGTTTATGTACAATATAGATTTTTCTTCTGTTTTCGCGATGTTAGATTGAAATTAAAGACATTTTTCGGTTTTAATCGCTGGTGTTTATTACTTTTAGCATTGTTACAACGCTCACGACGCGACCTTTACCGGTCACCACGCGATTAAAACCGAAAAATGTCTTTAATTTTATGTAAGTACCTACAATAATTTATTTATTTTTAATTTAATATATCTGTATAATTAATTAGTTTATAAATAGAATAATAGATATTTACAAATTGTAATATAAAAGTCAACTAAGTCTTAAGAAAACCACTGAGTTTAGGTATTTTAATTTCTTACATGTGCCGGCAAACATCTTGAAAAAATGGCGGATGCGTCTTTACTGATTACTGCGTAAACTTACCCCTTCTACGCATCTTCCACGTCAGTAGTTTTCAAGATGATTGCCTGTATTTAAGTACATTTCAATTCAATTTCTAAGTTATGGTCAGCCTCCCAGCAATATAGGGCAATTTGGGCCAATATCACGTGGAAGGTAGTAAGGCGAAAGGGGGTTGTTCTAGACGACCAATTTTTGTTTCACGACTTTGGGGAAATTCGAAATATTTTTGAATAATTTTGACTTTAAAGTTAAAGTAGTGTCATTGACCTTACTTAACATGTATTGCAGTTATTTTCAAAAACATCTAGGTATTTTTTTAGTGCAACCTCAAAGTTTTCGAAAACCAAATAGTTCGACGTTACCGTTGTTGTTGGCTTAGACCTCCAGAACAATCCCTTATCGGCCTTAATATCGGCATTAATATTTTCCTCCCAGAATCCGGCAACACAGACCAGAGTAAAGAACAGGGAAAAGTTGGCGAAAAGCTGAACTGAATGGGAGAGGAAAAGGAGAAGGAATAACCTTTGTGGAGTGCGTTTCTCTCCGTGATCACGGTTAGCCGGTTCGTGACCTATTCGTGACACATTTGCACTTTAATTGCCTATTTTAGGTATTTTCTTTCGACACGGTAATATGGATCCGGAAGACGGTAATATGGATCCGGAAGACGTGAGAGATGAGGAGAAACGTGACAAACGAGACAAAATGCTGAATGACGAAGTAGATCAGCTCATGAGACGGCACAGCGGAGTCGATTCACCAACGTACGCTCTTCGGGTTGGAAAACATATCAAATTAAAAGAAAAGTGAGTATTTTTTGTTAGCCCGATTTGTCCTACTTCTTTCCTCTTTTTTAAAGGGGTTAGGCAGTAAGGCCCTACGGGAGCCTACTCCGGATTAGAGATGAAATGAAATCTTGAAAAAGATTTCTCAATTGCTAACTATCGGGCGACCCCAATGTGAACATATTCTGGGTCTGATTTGGCATCCACAAGATGACACTCTGGGCTCTGGTGTGTCATCTAAGAAAATACCAGTAGAGATCATTGATGGAAAATGTATAAATAAAATGCAGCGCAATTTGATGAAGACGCATGGCGAAGATCGACCAAAGACAAAGACAGTGCCGCAAATCGGACAGGTGCCGCGCCAAACGGCGGCGATCCGGGGGACAACGCGGGACGACGAGGCCGTGGCCTGGATGTCGCACCGCGCCGCCCTCGCTGCGCGCACTAACAACAGTGGCACGAGGGCCTGGATGTCGCGCAGTTTCGACCATGGCACGAGGAACGATGTGTGATTTGTACGGACCAACGTCCCGGGTGTCAGCGTTTTTGCGTTATATAACAGCTGTTCTGTTAAATCTGAACATTATTCGATCGTATCGTAATAAGATCTCTGCATTTTTAACGAAATAAACAGTAAAAAAGTGATCGATCGGAATTAATCTGCACTAAAAATAGTGAATAAACAGTGTTGATCAAGTTAAACTAATAATCCCGTCGTGGGAAACGCTAAATACATTGAAATAAACATTGAAAGTTAGCAAAATTATTTCGAGGTTATTAATATCATAGACAAGAATCGGAAGTCGAACAGCTGTCAAATCAAAAAAGGTGTTGCCAGAACAAATTAAAACTACCATTTTAGAAGAAAATAGGTACCAGGTATGGACGCGCAAACAAAAATCCTGTTGGCCACTATAAAGGAGGAGATGGAAAAACAATGAAAAACAAATTCAAACCATAACAGAGACTATCAGCAAAACAATTGAAGAGCAGTTGCTACCAATAAAACTGGAAAATGACGCTTTAAAATCTGAACTTGAGAGGATGAGATCTAAGGTTAAATATTTGGACCTAGAAGCGAGGAAAAATAACATCATACTGCACGGGGTCAATGAAAGTGAAACTAAGGACCAAGAGTTAATTAAAACAGTAATAGAATTATTCAACAGACACAGCTCTCTAGACCAAGTTGGAGAGGAGAAACATGATTGGGATAAGTGGGAACTTAGTAACGTGTACAGAATTGGGAAAAAGACAGAAAACAAAATAAGACCTATAATAATAATAAATATAAATAATAATCTTCATTAGATTCTGATATTTATAAAGCTTTATCAATATATATGCATGCAAATGACATAAAAAATTAACGTTTATTTATTTATGTTTTAATTCTTTTGTAGATTTTCCTTTCCTTTATTCATATACCATATCCTTTGTAAATAATTTACTCACCAACTTCCCTGATCCTATTTTTCCTCGTCCTTTAATCCGCGAATTTGTAAATATGAAATGTTCCCTAATTAAAAAAAAAAACCTATCCACCGAACTTCCCATCTAAATGAAGAGAAACCACATAAATGAAAACCTAACAAGAATACTGGCAACATTAGCAACTTAAAAATGGCAGAACGGCAGAAAGCCGTACCATATATTACTTAACTCTATGGCCGTACGGTGGGGACCATAAAAAAAAAAAAAAAAAAGAAATCGAATCAAAATTTTCTGTTTTATTCTTATTATTATTTATCTAATCGAATCATATGGCGAAATTAAGCAAGGCGTAGTAAGTTTTATTATTAAGTGTAAATTAACATTCCCTAACCCGGCTGGTCCCCGTGGGGAATTAGACCACCACCCCCTAGATAGAGCAAGAGGAAAATTTAACATAGCTAGAAATTTGATTGATATATTGACGACCATATTGGGGTGAGAACACACAAACTTAGGACTACATAGGCACTGTGTGATGTTCACTTCATCTATACTAATATTATAAAGCGGAAGAGTTTGTTTTTTTGTTTGTTTGTTTGTTTGAACGCGCTAATCTCAGGAACCACTGGTCCGATTTGAAAAATTCTTTCGGGGTTGGATAGTCCATTTATTGAGGAAGGCTATAGGCTACTTTTGATCCCGATATTCCCACGGGATCGGGACTTATGCGGGTGAAACCGCGGGGAGCTGCTATTTATTATATTTTTTCCTTTGTTTCAGAACTATCAGTATTTAATATTAGGAGCCAAACACATATACCAATTTATGGACGATATAAAAAAAATATAAATTGTACGGGTATCTATTAACGCAGTAGAACCTATTTTTATGTTTTTCTTGTTGTCTGTTTGTCTGTGTGTCTGTTCTCTTTTCAGTCAGTCTCTATTCTCTTTCTCCATACAAACGTAGTTTAAATTTTCCTCCCTGGATAAAGACATTAGAGCAAATATGTTTATGCCATAAAACCTATATCTGTCATGACAATGCATCTACCTTTTTTTTTTTTTTTTTTTTCTAATTAAAATAATAATAAAAAATCAAAAAATAATAAAATGAAAAAAATATAGAGGTAGATGCATAGTCATGTCATGACAGATATAAGTTTTATGGCATAAACATATTTGCTCTAATGTCCTTTATCCAGGGAGGAAAATTTAAACTACGTTTGTATGGAGAAAGAGAATGGAGACGATCCTCTTAAGAAGTTTAAAAGATCGTTTAAAAGATAAAGAGCAAAGTATGAAAAAATACATGATACTTTTTTAAATGACAATGGTTTTAGTATGGTTTCGGAACCCTTTTTGTGGTTTCATGAGAAGAAACCATCTATGGAAAAGTATTGAAACTATTTAATAAGAAAGTGTGTAACGGACGTTAATAATCCTCGAGAAACCAATTATTACACGTAACAGAATAGAAAACATGGATGGCACGCTGCGTACGGTCCCACAGTAGGTACAAGCAACTTTAATTGCTTGAATTTTAATTTTGACTTTTCATAATAATATTTTTGTATACTTTGGACATCTTATTGTTTATGTTATGGTTTATGTTTTATGTACTAATATTTGATGTCAATTCATTGACTAGGTGTTAAGGATCCAATGTAACATATCTAGTATAGATTCTGTTCATATTACATCTAATTGTACCAACACTTAACGTGTATAAATGAATTGAATTCATGCTCTACGTCTTGCCCAGCACCTATACCGCCCTCCCAGCCTAGTCAGCCATGTTTAGAGGAAACAACAGTCATCGAACTTATTTCCGAGAATCGAGCTGCAGGTCAATACGTCTGGAGCTAATTAAGCCGTGGGTTTCCTCACGATGTTTTCCTTCACCGTAAGAGCGATGTTAATAACGCACGTAACTTTTTCGTAAGAGCCTATCCACACGGCGCGTTGCGTCGACGCAGCGCTGCCGTTGCGTTGTTTTACTTACAAATAACCGAGGTGTTCACACGGCGCGTTGCGTCAGCGTTGCGTCGACGCAGCGCTGCCGTTGCGTTGTTTTACATACAAATAACCGAGGTGTTCACACGGCGCGTTGCGTCAGCGTTGCGTCGACGCAGCGCTGCCGTTGCGTTGTTTTACATACAAATAACCGAGGTGTTCACACGGCGCGTTGCGTCAGCGTTGCGTCGACGCAGCGCTGCCGTTGCGTTGTTTTACATACAAATAACCGAGGTGTTCACACGGCGCGTTGCGTCAGCGTTGCGTCGACGCAGCGCTGCCGTTGCGTTGTTTTACATACAAATAACCGAGGTGTTCACACGGCGCGTTGCGTCAGCGTTGCGTCGACGCAGCGCTGCCGTTGCGTTGTTTTACATACAAATAACCGAGGTGTTCACACGGCGCGTTGCGTCGACGCAGCGCTGCCGTTGCGTTGTTTTACATACAAATAACCGAAGTGTTCACACGGCGGTTAGCACACATGACGGACAGCAGCCCCCGAGACGAAGCGGGAGGGGGTGTATTCATTGTGCCACAGAGCGGCAGCGCTCAGTTGCTTGTGCGTTCATAGGGAGGATAAATGCAAGCTCATTTCATTTTTTACGTACTTTTGTATTCAGTTTTATTTGCAGGGTTAAATGAGTACCATTGAAGAAATTGCCATTAACAAAAAAAACTGTCCATCACTATTTCTTAATGAAATGAAGGGACAGATCCAATACCGTCTTGTGATTTTGCGTCTACTTCGGCGGTGACGTAGTAATAGGAGCAATGCTAGACGTCTTTTCCGATCCATGCTTTCCTATAGACAGACTGCGATGTTTTTACAAAATGCTTACCGCAACTGTGCGTCACCGCTGCGCCGACGGAACGTTAAGACTGCGTCGTAGTAACGCTGCGATGGCGCAGCGCCTGTGTGGCCGGCTATGCGTCAAAATGTTTGCGTTTGACAGGCTCTACGGAAGAAAACATTAGTTTGATAAGGCCCTTATTTAACATAAGTACATATTATATAGAACTACTAATGGGAATCGGCTTTTATTTCTCGTGAAGACAGCTGGCTTGTGGTGAAAAGTCATTTTTATTCCTAAATAACCCTCGTCTTTATCTTCATACAAGCCGATTCCCACCGAGTCAACTTGCTAAGCTCGTGATCTTAGAAAACAAAACTAGTTACAGGTGTCGGGAAACGCCGGCACCTTAAAGTGGGTACCCGCCCTACGGCCATTGAGTTACAATACCTATAGTCACAAACTGAAAAAAAAACGTGTGGCACTCGGGGACTGCCGCGGTAAAGCAATTGCATAGCATTTTTTTATCAACTTTTGCAATTATAATTATTTTTTTATTTTGTACCACGCCACGTTGCCATGGTTACCATGTAGCTCGCCCGAGCGTTAACATGGTAGGCGGAGTGAGGGGCGTTAGGTTTTTTTGTTAAGGGTCCATATAACCCTAATTGCGTGACAGGGATAACGCTAGCGAATATTAGATGCGTTAATGAAGGACGTAAGATGCTACTACGCAAAATTTTAGAGCGTAAAATCAAACAATAGGTAATAACACGATAATAAAACATTAATTTTGAAATTCAAATCATGACTGCACTGTATTGAGATAAGTTCAGTTCTTATACAAAGTTTTATTAGTTTACGTAAAATATTGACTGAGTAAAATCACTTATTTGTACAATTTAGAGGCAAGTTTGGGATTTTTTTCTATCGAGAAAATTTTCAGGAATCGTGTTTTCACGTCATAACAGACTTAGTAAGTATCCTCGACTTTAATAAATATGGTTTCAAAAACTTTCGTTTCTAATAACTTTTGTAGTAATTCATCCTAGAAACATCAGTTCTGACCTACTACGAGGCCTTAAGAAATTTCTTCATTCAAAGCTCAAAGCCCGCGATAAAAGCTATGCAATAGCCTAAAAATGTCCGTGCCACAACTCGGCGCACGCTGTCACGTGTGCAGAGTTTTTGATTACTTCGTTCGAGCGACTTTGAACGTTATTCAAGTAGGATAAAGTCTAAATTCGAGCAAATGTCATTTTAAAAGGTATGTAGAACTGCGCTCGGACATGTTTTGAGTGTTGTCAGTTAGAGATTGTGGATTTAATCTTGTATTGCTTTGAATTTTGACATTTTATTACTTATTATTGATTTATTATTTAATTTTATATACTTAAATTATCTTTTTCAATTCTAATATTTAATTTTTGTACCTATTGATAATGCAATTAGGTATTATAAATTTAGTATATAAGCTACATATTATGGTTTCTTATGATGCTTATGACGACTTGTAAATCTATACTAATTCTAGCTGACCCGGCAAACGTTGTTTTGCCTTATAAATTATAGATAGTATGATCCAGTCATTTTAGTAAGTTCACCTCGGAATCCGAGATACCCAGCTGTAAGTCTGTAAATACTTGTATATTGACACCCTAAAAGTTGTCTCAAAACGCGCAACTATTAAATTTCAAGGTCAAAGGTCACAAAAATCGGTTTTTGCGCTTTTTTTTTGTAAACATCTCATTTCCTATGGGTTTTTTGCTATTTGTATTTATTATCAATATTGTAGAATACAAAATTCTCTAAAAATTTTGTTTAAAAAAAAAATAGGTATTAAGGGGTATTAAGCCGAAAGGGGTTTGTTCTAGAGGTCTAGGCGAACAACTTTTGTTCTACGACTTTTGGAAATAAGAACTTTTTTTTCGACAATTTGAAGTTGTATCACTCAATAAATGATCTGAATCTGAATCTGAAAAAAAATTGCTGTTTTTGTAAATAAAGGCAATGAATGTTAAGATTGTAGTGATCCAAACTAAACAAAAGGGCACCATAAGGTCAATGACCTCAAACTCTTAAAAACAGCTGATTTTCATGCAAACTTTAAACTCAACATTTTCGAAAACTACTTCGAATTTCCAAAAGTCATAGAACAAAAGTTGTTCGCCTAGACCTCTAGAACAAACAACTTTCGGCTTAATACCCCTTAATACCTTAAAAATTTTATTAAACAAAATTTGTAGAGATTTTTATATGTAATTTTGTACTTTGACCTTGAAATTTCATAGTTGCGCACACCCTACCATATGTAGGTTTTGAGACAACTTTTAGGGTGTCAATATACAAGTATTTACAGACTTACAGCTGGGTATCTCGAATTCCGAGATTCTTACCTAATTTAAGCTTAAATGACTGGATCAAGTAGCCGATTCTCAGACCTACTGAATGCGCATGTGAAGTTTGGTGGAGATCGGTGAAGCCGTTTCGGAGGAGTACGGTAACTGTGACATGGAAATTTTATATACAGGATGGTCCAACTAGTGACGTCAATAAACTTTTTTTAGATTCCTCACACCTGGGGGTATCCGAAAATACCCCAAGTATGTTCTGCGATTTTTTGTAGTTTAGGAGTTATGGCCTTTTTTCTCATTTTCTACTAAAATGCGACCACTGAGACCTATTTGGTTATACTAACTGCAATAATTTAGATAATTGGCTGATTTCTTTTCAAATGTGGAGCTGAATAATAGGGTCATGTTACCTGTTACAAAAAAAGGCGTAACACTAAACAAACTGTTGCAAATAAAAAAAGTATTTCATAAAGAGAGCGTAGACAAAACGCTATTAACACTTTAAAGAGCAATTAAAAGAAAAACTCGCCGAAAATAAGAACAAATATGTTTTTAATGTTATTCGATTAGGCCGGGAGTTTCCCTTCAGGTTTAAGTAAGATGAGTGGGAGAATTTTCGACCAAAGAATTTTTAAATAAAAATTTTGATGATCCTGTAATGATAGACCAATAAAAATGATAGGGTAGATAGCTAATGAAGTAAGGAAGTTTTTGAAGTTATTTTGGAAAAACAATAATGGGCGAGTTTTTCTTTTAATTGCTCTTTAAAGTGTTTATAGCGTTTTGTCTACGCTCTCTTTATGAAATACTTTTTTTATTTGTAGCAGTTTGTTTTGTGTTACGCCTTTTTTTGTAACAGGTAACATGACCCTATTATTCAGCTCCACATTTGAAAAGAAATCAGCCAATTATCTAAATTATTGCAGTTAGTATAACCAAATAGGTCTCAGTGGTCGCATTTTAGTAGAAAATGAGAAAAAAGGCCATAACTCCTAAACTACAAAAAATCGCAGAACATACATGGTTTATTTTCGGATACCCCCAGGTGTGAGGAATCTAAAACAAGTTTATTGACGTCACTAGTTGGACCACCCTGTATAAGATTATAAAGAGGTAACGTTGGTAACATGTATGTATGTATGTATATTGGGGGTAATCTCCGAAACTACTGGACCGATTTCAAAAATTCTTTCACCATTAGAAAGCTACATTCACCCTGAGTAACATAGGCTACTTCCGATATTCCCACGGGATCGGGACATACGCGGGTGAAACCGCGGGAATCTGCTAGTCTATTATATTTACCAATAAATGAACTTGAACTTGAGCTCCATAGGTATTGTAACTGAATGCTTACGGGCTATGCCCTACGTGAGTACACGATTGCGGCGCGTCTTGTCTGGCTTACGCGCTGGCGTGCTACAGCTGTATCCGGTGCACGGGCGGCTGGTCGTGGTCGGGCACGGCGTGCACGCGCCGCACGTGCGCGCGCACCTTGTTCGGCTTCTCGAACACGTGCTCGCAGATGGGACACACATAGCCGTAGCGCCGGCCCGTGTGCGCGTTGTGGCGGTGGATCTGCAGGAACTTGCGAGACTTGAGCCGCTTCGGGCACATGTCGCACTGGAAACGATTACACCACCAAACGATCAATAACAGATGAGTTACCTGTGTAACCTTTGTTTCTGCCTGTCTACTTAGAAACACTGAGACGGAGCGCGAGCGGAAAGCGCACTTACAAGCCTACGCAATCGATCCGGCTTGGCTTAACGGTAGCGGTCCGCGGCTTGAATGGAGAGCGCTGCCTTAGAGAAACTCTCAGGTCTAGTTGACTCGGTAAGAATCGAATTGTATCAACAAGAGGGCAGTAATTACACAGTACACCTAAGGAACAGTATAGAAACTTCTTACAAATGGTCAAAACGGCTCACTCACACAGACATGCGTGTTTACGAGATTCTTAGTATACCTGGGATTACTGACATTAGTGCGTGTCGCGTCAAAGAAAAACATTATTTATAAATAAATAATTTTATTTTCGTAAATAAATGCCCGGAATGTATTGCGTAGTATACGGTTGCTTAAGAGGATCACTCGACGCGTACTTCTTCATACAAAAAGAAAAACCTGTTTTCCACCCCTTAACATTGTCCGATTTCGGTGATTTTTTTTTAGTGTTATTAACTCATAATAAACTAGGTTTCTACGTTTTCCTTTTTTCATTTTTTTTAATCATTTTAAAGTTATAAGCGCCTTAACCAAGCATATTTTAGCGCTAAAACTATGACTAATATATGTCAGTATTTTAGTAAAACAAAAAACTTTTAAAAGAAAATCAAAACGTACAGACATAGAATACAAACTATTTAAGCGATTGACATCAATAACGTATCATTTTGTTACAATTTAAGGGTGGAAAAAAGGTTTCTCCCAGAACGCAAATTCTATCAAAAAATGTACCTACAAATCTCACGAGCTGCAACTATCTCTATCGGCAGATATCGGGCACAAGGGGGGTTGGGGGCAAGGTATCATATACAGACAAGCAATAGCACTAAGGATGCTTAGGTACTGTAATATCGACACTAGGGATGGGAAAGTATAAAAAATGTCGATGACAGTAAGAAAATTTGTTATTTGCATTTTGGTCTTATAAGGTATGTAGGTAGGTATTATATATGTAAGTATATTTACTTGTAAATTTATTTGCAACTAGTGTGCGAATCAGACTCGTGCGCCGATGGTTTCGTACTCTCACATGTATGTAGGTAGGTAACTATTTGTAATTACTAATTACCTTCTGTTATGGTAATTATCCACTATTAGTAGCTATTTGTAATTATCTTCTGAATTAATAAATAATAATCAGTCAAGTGCGAGTCACACTCGTGCGGCGATGGTTCCGTACACTCACATATAATGTATGTATGTAGGTAGGTATACTTACCTATTTGTAATTGATTTCTGAATAGAAAAACAGTGAAGTGCGAGTCACACTCGTGCGCCGAAGGTTCCGTACACTTACATGTAGGTAGGTATAACTTATTTGTAAATAATTACTAAATTAAAAAAAACCGGCCAAGTTGACGTATTAAAAAAAAGTACTAGCTAGATCTCGTTCAAACCAATTTTCGTTGGAAGTTTGCATAGTAATGTACATCATATATTTTTTTTAGTTTTATCATTCTCTTATTTAAGAAGTTACAGGGGGGGGGGGGACACACATTTTACCACTTTGGGAGCACTCTCGGGCAAACTATTCAGATTAGAAAAAAATGATATTAGATATCTTAACATCATTTTTGAAGACCTATCCATAGATACCCCCATACGTATAGGTTTGATGAAAAAAAACCCAAAAATTTGGTACTTTTTTCTATTTTTGTGTGAAAATCTTAATGCGGTTCACCGAATACATCTACTTACCGAGTTTCAACAGTATAGCTTATAGTTTCGGAAAAAAGTGGCTGTGACATACGGACGGACAGACGGACAGACGGACAGACAGACATGACGAATCTATAAGGGTTCCGTTTTTTGCCATTTGGCTACGGAACCCTAAAAACGTCAACTGCGAGATGGACTCGTGCGCCGAGAGTTCGGTACACTCCTATGAAGGTAGGTATACTTATTTATAAATTGTACTATCTTTTGATCGATCATTGTAAAATATTATTTTACAGCCTAAGTATATAACCTTTAGTAGGTATTTCATGTACATTTTTACTTGATAGTTCTATCCGTTCCTGAAAAAATGGGGCATAATAGACAGACGAACGAACTAGCAAGTGGTCCCTATTTATATTATGACATTTTTTATGTTATACAAGAGTAATAAATAAAAGCCAAAGACATAAAATTTAGGATTCATTTATTTTTCTAGATCGACAATTCAAAGCTCAAAAACAATCAATTATGTATTTGTTTTCACAAGAAAAATATAGAAAGGTGAAAACTAAGGTAGTTGAAGTTTCACGGGTCCCCGTCAAGTGTCAGATTGTCTATTCAGAAGATAAAATGACATAAAATATATGGAAAGCACTGTCGAAATCCTTCGAATGAGCTATCTGACATTTTATTCGGGATCTATAAAACTGGCTCTGTGTGTGTGTATGTGACAGGTCGCCTTCGGCTCCCCACATGTAAACTGGCTCTAACATTTGTATGTCTGACACAGTCTCTGTTTAGTTTCCTTGGCAAAATGTCCCTAAAGTTTGTTGCAGGCGCCTTAACATACCTCAATGACACAATCAATAACATATTGTACGAATTGGGAAATATTTGCCGATTGTACAAACTAGGAATTGTACGAACTAGGAACAAACGGTTTGTTTCTGGTCAGCCAGGTGTTTTCGTATTCATTATAAGTATTTACAAAATCTTTTTGTAAATAATAATAATTTTTGGAATAAGTATTTACAAAATATTTTGCATTTTTGAAGCATACTTTTTTTTAAAGTTCTCTAGTAGGTACCTACAAAGCGTCATTGAGCTAAGCAGAACACTGACGGACGGACATGACGAAAGTATTACTATTGTTAAAACTATGGAACCCTAAGAAAGTGGGTAATTTTATAAAATATATCATAGTAGTATTTACTTAAATTAATTCTAATAATACGAATGATATACTTAAATAAAACTACGAATAGGTCGTACGTAGGTAAGTCATTAAACGTAAACTACTAGTTTGGAATATTATTTTTAGATTGTAATCATAATATGAAACGGTTATTGTAAATCACAATTTTTGTTGCAAGCCAAACAACGTGAAAGGTAGGTAACTCTCGTGGTTGTAGCGCGTCGACTGATGAACTGAAGCGAGCGATCGCGGAAGTGTGCAGCGTGCGGGCGGTGAAGTAGATTGTTTAGATGTGTGCGCGCATAGACACTCACGCATCGAAACTCACAGCGAAGGGCGGCAGAGGAGAGCGTTGAGATAGCAATAACTTTGCAAAATACCTAAAACTCTAAAACGTATTTGCTGTGCACTACTCTTAAACTCTGGTTCAACAAAACCGGATTTATCGTGTTTAGGGTTCCGTAGCCAAATGGCAAAAAACGGAACCCTTATAGATTCGTCATGTCTGTCTGTCCGTCCGTATGTCACAGCCACTTTTCTCCGAAACTATAAGACTTTGACAGTTGAAACTTGGTAAGTAGATGTGTCCACACATGGACATTTAGTACCTACACCTACCTACCTACATCGCCCGCCGCCTCAGCAGCTACGTCTCGCGCGACCCGCGACACCGCGCCGCGCGCGCTAGCATAACTACCTCACTTTTCTCATAGACATCGCTCGAGGCTGCGTCCTCCTCTATGTACCAACGTATTATTAAATTAAATCTTATTGTTACAGTCCATTCCTTTTCCATTTCCTGAGTAGATACCTAACAGATGTATTCTGTGACCCGCATTAAAATTTCCACACAAAAATAGCAAAAAAACAATAAATTTTTTAGGGTTTCCATACTTTGAACTGAAACTAAAAAAAAAAAATTCATCAAACCTATACGTGTGGGGTATCAATGGGTAGCTCAAAAATGATATTGAGGTTTCTAATATCATTTTTTTCTAAACTGAATAGTTTGGGCGACAGACACTTCCAAAGTGGTAAAATGTGTGTCCCCCCCCCCCCCCTGTAACAAAAAAAAATATGATGTACATTACTATGTAAACTTCCAACGAAAATTGGTTTGAACAAAATCTAGTAAGCAGTTTTTTTTTAATACGTCATAAATCTTAAACCGTAATTTACCTTTCAAAACAAAACATGTTGTATAGATAATGGTACGGATCCCTTCGTGCGCGAGTCCCACTCGCACTTGGCCGGTTTTTTAAACTTCCTGGTGATTTTGAAAGGTAAGAATGATTTATTTATATTAGGTACCTATTATATTGGAATTTAATGTTTGTGTCTAAGGATTGTGTAAACGTTGTTTGTAAATTCATGATTATATTCCAAACTAGCAGCGTGCCGCGGTTTTACCCGCATAAGTCCCGATCCTTATTTTTAGGAATTTTCAAAAATCCTTTCTTATCGGATGTCTACATTATATAGAGAACACACTCTCTAAATTTCAGCCCTCTACTATCAGCGGTTTAGGCTGTGCGTTGATCAGTTACTCCGTTAGTCAGTCAGTCAGGACAAAGCGTTTTATAGATATAGATGTAAATCTAATGCGATGGCGGCCCCAATATACAATGTGTTGCTTTACATTTCTTAGAAATTTAAGGAGGATAGGATACCTATCACGAAAGACCTAAACAATCAATAAAATTAAAATGACGTACAATAATATTATACCTACGCTTCAAAAAGAAAAAGGTTAGAAAAAGAAATTACCTACCAATAACTTGTGTCGAGAATAACCTAGGACCCCCTATTTCTAACGAATTCAAAACATACCTGCGGATCTGTCTGAGGATCCCCAAAAAAAAACTTCTGTCAAAATGTGATATGAAAAATATCAACTTGGTGTCATTTTTGTGGTTTTCGATGGTAGTGATTTGGTGAAGCCGATGGTGCTGTCGCCGATGGTGCTAATCGAAGATGGCGGCTGCGCGAAAATGTCAACTTTTTTGTCATGGGTGTCGTTTTCATGGTTTTAGAGGGTGGTGAGGTGAAGCTGATAGTGGTGTCAAAATGTTAATTCAAGATGGCGGCCCTGCGGCCCGTGCGGCCTCGAAAAGACCGCACGAAACGTCTTCGTCTAACCGCTTCGCGGCTCCCATACGATCCCGCCGCACATGCAAAACATCTTAACATTTACCAAATTGGCATGTAAGTCTTTAACTTGTCATTACGGTTACGTTGTATGACAAGTTAAAAATCTAGTTATAAACAATTGAACTATCGTCTTTTGTTGAGATTAACAGACATCATGCCATTACATATTTACATTTTATTTGTAAACGAGTTTTTTTAATGAGATTGATTGATCGAATATAACATACAGAACACAATCGTATGTTTAATAATAAAAACAATGAAGTGACAACCCTATCGCTTCAATGACACGTAGGTGACGTAGGGTATTTATTTTGTGAAATAGGCTTAGTTTCAGTACTGTTCCTTAGGTGTACTGTGGTAATAACGAGTTACCTAAATATTTTTGTCCGACAGATAATAAATGTATTGTCTTATGATGTGTTATCTATACTTCCTGAAGAAAATATCTCAAATACAAAGAACCAAAACGTAGTCGGACGTAATCTGAAATCAAAAAAAACCGGGCAAGTGCGACACTCGCGCACGAAGGGTTCCGTACCACTATGACATTTGGGTACGGAACCCTAAAATGATTTACATCCATTTTTTAAATTTGATAGGAAATTGTGAAATATTTAGCTTCGATCCTTACTCCCTTCATACGACCACACTTCTCAAAAAAAAAAAGAAAAAAAACTTTGGCACAAAGAAAACCTGAAACTTATAAGAAACTCTTTGGTAAGTGAAGGCAGACTGGTTATATTTGACAGACAGGGCGGCCATTTTGAATTCCACGACCTACTCGATTCCCTTGTAGTTTTTGAAACACGTTTGTTGTATGGGAGCCCCTCTTAAATATTTGTTTTATTTTGTTTTTAGTATTTGTTGTTGTAGCGGCAACCGAAATACATCTTCTGTGAAAATTTCAACCGTCTAGCTATTACGGTTCATGAGATACAGCCTGGTGACAGACGGACGGACGGACGGACAGACAGACAGACAGACAGACAGACAGACAGACAGACAGACAGACAGACAGCGAAGTCTCAGTAATAGGGTCCCGTTTTTACCCTTTGGGTACGGAACCCTAAAAACGAAGTACTTATAGGAATACCTGGAAGTTTTTCTCCGGCAAATGTATAGCGATATGTTGGACCAGGTTGGAGCGGCGATGGAAAGTGGCGCCACAGTGGTCGCAGATGTAGGGCCGCTCGCCCGTGTGCCGCCGCTCGTGGATCTAAACAAATATTTTAAACTAGCTGCGCCCCGCGGTTTCACCCGCGTAAGTCCCGATCCCGCGGGAATTACGGGATAAAAAGTAGCCTATGTGTTATTCTAGGTGTCCAGCTATCTATATTCCAAGTTTCATCGCAATCGGTTCAGTAGTTTTTGCGTGAAAGAGTAACAAACATCCATCCTCACAAACTTTCACATTTATAATATTAGTAGGATTAGTAGGATAAATAATACTTATACAGAAATATTAAAAAAACGGGGCAAGTGCGACACTCGCGCATAAAGGGTTCCGTACCACTATCACAATTGGATATGGAACCCTAAAATGGTTTACAACAACCAATTTTTCAATTTTATAGGAAAATATAAAATATTTATCTTCGATTCTTACTCCCATCAAACGACCGAATCACTGAAAAAAAAAAAACCTTGGCACAAAGAAAATCTGAAACATAAAATAAACTCTTTGGTAAGTAAGGCAGACTAGTATATTTGACAGATAGGGCAGCCATTTTGAATTCCATGACCAACTCGATTTGTCCTCCTGTCCTTCTTCCTGTCCTGACTCGACTCCTTGTTATTTTTGAAACACGTTTGTTGTATGGGAGCCCCTTTTAAATAATTGTTTTATTTCGTTTTTAGTATTTGTTGTTGTAGCGGCAACCGAAATACATCTTCTGTGAAAATTTCAACCTTCTAGCTATTACGGTTCATGAGATACAGCCTGGTGACAGACGGACAGACGGACAGACGGACGGACGGACGGACGGACGGACGGACGGACGGACGGACGGACGGACGGACGGACGGACGGACGGACGGACGGACGGACGGACGGACGGACGGACGGACGGACAGACAGACAGACAGACAGACAGACAGACAGACAGACAGACAGACAGACAGACAGACAGCGAAGTCTCAGTAATAGGGTCCCGTTTTTACCTTTAGGTACGGAACCCTAAAAATCATATTAAACAGTTTACTCATGGAGAGGCACTGGGAAGTGGTTCCTGTAGCTGTGTTCACAAGAGCGCTCTTTACCCTTTTTTGGGTACGGAACCATTGAAATCTACTTATAATATGACATCGTAACTGACCAACAGCGTGCTTTAGAAAGACCGCTGACGAAGCGGAGATGGATTCCGTCTTTTGTAGATCTATACTAATATTATAAAGAGGTAACGTTGGTAACATGTATGTATGTATGTATATTGGGGGTAATCTCCGAAACTACTGGACCGATTTCAAAAATTCTTTCACCATTAGAAAGCTACATTCACCCTGAGTAACATAGGCTACTTTTGATCCCGATATTCCCACGGGATCGAGACATACGTGGGTGAAACCGCGGGAATCTGTATATTATATTTATGCTAATATTATAACGAAGAAAAATTTGTATTTGTGTGTGTGTGTGTGTGCGTCTGTATGTTTGTTATAAATAAACTCAAAAACTACCAGATCTATTTCAAAAATTCTTTCACTATTAGAAAGCTACACTCACCCTGAGTAACATAGCCAAATTTTGATCCCGATATTCCCACGGGATGGGGACTTACGTGAGTGAAACCGCGGGACGCAGCTATTGTTTTGATATAAGTAGATGAAAAGATGTTTGTTCCATCTTGAGATAAATCTCAGGAAATTTAATCTCGTGTGGATTTTGTTCTTCCGTCCGTAACCTCCGCCCCCACCTACTTCTTGCCCTTAAGAGGATAGTCTCCATTCTCTTTCTCCATACAAACGTAGTTTAAATTTTCCTCCCTGGATAAAGACATTAGAGCAAATATGTTTATGCCATAAAACCTATATCTGTCATGACTATGCATCTACCTTTTGTCCTAATGTCTATCCAGGGAGGAAAATTTAAACTACGTTTGTATGGAGAAAGAGAATGGGGACTATCCTCTTAAGGCGTCCCGCGAGCTTTCTGGTTTCCGTATAGCGCGCGCGAATTCAAACTGCGGCGCGTTCAACCGCCGATAGTAAAATGTGGAGGGATCTTGGAAAGGCATATGGCCCAGCAAGCAACCCGTTCCTCTAAGCCTACATAATATATATGTTAGAGCGTCCCAAGCTATAACCAGCTAGGGTATGATATTATCGATATGGTATACTGTCGATGCAGTGTACTATCGATTTGGTGTACTGTCGATGTAGCGTACCATCGATTTGGTGTACTGTCGATGTAGCGTACCATCGATTTGGGGTACTGTTGATACATTAATCCGTCGATGGAACGTTTTCGATACAACGACCGTCGATGTAGTGACCGTCGATATTATGAACTAGACCCATGAAGAGATGGGCCCGCTGTTCCGTCCGACCACCCCGGAGGGCAACCGTGCGGGATCAGTTATAGACAGATCGTGTCCCCAAACGCAAGATTCGGTTCTCTAAAGGGAGAGCTACCCCGTACCAAAGTGGTACTACCAGATTGTCCAGAGTGGTACCGGAGCAATGAAGCCGCTCACCACTCGTTCCTCGGAAGAGGAGCTAACGACAACCTCGCTGGGGCCGGCAGAGAAGCCACCTACCACATATCCATGTGTGGTACCGGAGCTGTTAAAGGCACGCTCACTTCCCGGCATGGATCCACATGCCTGCCATGTTCCATATGGCCAGCAGTGGTGCTGAAGAAGAACTCACCGTAAGAGCCTCCTTGGTGGCACTGGTGTACTCGCAGTAAGCACACTTGTGTATCCTGCCGAGGCCGTGCTTGGCTCGTTTGTGCTCCTGCAGTTGGTTGTTGTTGCGGCAGCGCTTGCCGCACGACTGCAGGACAGAACGACACGACATTCATGACAAGATAGATAGATAAAAAGTTTATTGCACCAAATATTTACAAAACACATTACATCAGCCAGTCTCAAAGTGTGCTTCGCGGAGCCCCGAGCCTCTGTAAGGCCTCCGCGAAAGTAAGACAAAATAAGTTACGTGAAATTAATGGTTTAACTTAATTTTAGTACCTTCTGTTACGAGATACAAAACTTAGGACCTAGTTCGTCTACAAATTATACTCACATCAACTCACATGTCAATCAATCTATCAATCAATCAATCCAATAATCTATAACAGTTATCTATTTTGTAAAATACAAGACATTTTGTTTCATTTTTCAACCATTTTTACACCGACGCGCCAACGCGCTCTTTTTTTCCCCATCTCCTTTTTTTTTCTTTTTCTCTCGGCCGTATTGCCAGTAATAGCCACTGTCATAATTATGTTGACGAAAATATTGTTCATATAATGAAACCTTTTCACTACAGAATGTATGTGACACAAGCCAGCTCACCTCACAGACACAGAAGTTGGTGTGGAACCGGGCGTGAGCCTTGTATGTGGCCTTCATTCGGAACTCCTTGTTACATGTGGGACATTTGTATGGAGACTGTGAAAACGGCTTTTTTGCCCGCCCGCTCTTCTGTTTTGATGGGGAGGTGCGCTGGAAATATATACAGGGTATTGGAGTTTGTAGAGCAGCTGCTTATATGTATACGTTGTTCTACACGTCTAGGCGAACAACTTTTTACTTTTTTTTTAATTTTGAAAAAGTTTTCAAAATTTTGAGTTTAAGGTTTACCTACTTTAAAATCAGCTATTTCTGAGAGTTTTAAGGTCATTCAACTAAAATGGTCCTATTATTTAGTTTGGACTACTTATGTACTAGATATACAGGGTGTCCGGAGACCAGTGGATATCCCTGAACGGGCGGCTGGCGGGGAAGGGTTGGCCGCCCAGAATACGTTTTTTTTTTTCTATCTCAAACGGTTCGAGCTGTACGTCACTTTTTAGTAAAAATTGAAAAATGTCTACTTTTTGCACATTTCGGGGTATCACGTCCACAGATTAAGCGATAGCATTGTTTTTTTTTTTCCGCCATGTGTTCACTAATATTGATGTTTGATAATCACCTTAATTTTTTTTTTAATACTATAGTAAGTAACTTACAGGATGTCCCCAAAGATAGATTTAGTTTTATAAACTTTACTTTCTGCAAAGTTTGAGCATCTGTGGTGTAAAAAAAATGTATGAAACCTGTCTGGCCGACTATTGAAAAAAATTGCCTATTTCATAAGGATTCTAAAACAGGATTATACTAATAACTTTTTGTCATAAGTTACTAAGCTAGTGCTATGAATGCATCGAAGGTACTATCTTACATGAAAAAGTTGAAACAAGTATTGTACAAAAAAGGACACTTATTAAGATTTAATATGTCATAATGTTACAGCAAATGCTCAAATTGTCCTCCTCTTGCCCTTACACAGGCCCTTAACCTTTGTATAAACGATCTCTTAAGGACACGATTATAATTTTTTTCTCCTATTTGTTGTGCCGCTTCGTGGACGCGTAGACGCAGGTCTTCAATTGTGGTTATGTTTTTTTTGTATACTTGTTCTTTTAAACACCCCCAGTAAAAAAAATCAAGCGGATTCAGATCAGGCGAACGTGGAGGCCACAATATTGGACCTAATTGGCCAATCCATCTTCTTGGATAACTTTCATTTAAATAGTTTCTCACTCGCACGGCATAATGTGCAGGACAGCCGTCATTTTGAAGCCACATTCTTTGCCGGATCGCCAATGGCACCTCTTCGAGTAGTCTCGGGAGTTCGTTTTGGAGAAAGTGTAAATTGTTGGCCCTGTTTAGGTTGCCTTGCTATTCGAAAGGGAAATTATTGGCCATTTAAAACACGTCCCTGGCTAATCTTGGGTTGGTTAGCTGCCAGCTGTGCAAATTGTACAAGTTTAGGTAGCCATCTCTTTTGCACGTTGACTCATCGCACATTATGCCGTGCGAGTGAAAAACTATTTAAATGAAAGTTATCCAAGAAGATGGATTGGCCAATTAGGTCCAATATTGAAGCCTCCACGTTCGTCTGATCTGAATCCACTTGATTTTTTTTACTGGGGGTGTTTAAAAGAACAAGTATACAAAAAAAACATAACCACAATTGAAGACCTGCGTCTGCGCGTCCACGAAGCGGCACAACAAATAGGAGAAAAAAATTATAATCATGTCCTTAAGGCGAAGAGGTTTAAGAAGACAGTCTACCTACTCTTTTCTCCATACAAACTTTACAAACGTAGTCGACTGTTTCCTCCCTGGATAAAGATATTAGAAAAAATCTGTTTAGGCCATAAGTCTTATATCAGCCATGACCATGCCCCTACGTTTTGATTTTTATCATTTTCTAGTTCATTTAAATTTTATTTCCATTCTAATTGGAAAATTAAAAAAACCAAAACGTAGGGGCATAGTCATGGCAGATATAGGTTTTATAGCATAAACATATTTGCTCTAATGTCTTTATCCAGGGAGAAAACAGTCGACTATGTTTGTATGGAGAACGAGTTGGTAGACTATCCTCTTAAACTGGAACTATGAAATTAAACTTATTTTCTCAGTTTTAATCGCGTGTTGTTTATTCATTGTAGCATTATTTCAATGCTCAACTTTTCAAGAACTTAAGAGCCCTATAGACGCTAAACTGAAAATCCCTTTCAGGCTCATCGAAAATTGTTGATTATTTCATGACGGAATGTCGTAGAACTTCTTTTTGTGTATGGATTGTAGGTGACATTGTTTCCTACATATTAGTGTAGTTTTAAGACAAGAACCTCCTATTGGTGCAAAGCCTATCCAAATTTTAGACAAAAAATGTCTTGATTTGGCTAAAATGTTGATAGGCTTCAATACGTTTCGACATATTTGTATGGAAACTGCACTAAAATATCGGAAACAATGTCGCCTACAATCCATACACAAAAAAAAGTTCTACGACATTCCGTCATGAAATAATCAACAATTTTCAATGCACCCGACATGGATTTTCAGTTTAGCAGGTATAGGGCCCTTAATAGACGTCTTGTTCAGGGTTGAAGAATGGATTCAGGATTGACTCGAAACATTGACCGTTGAAACAATACTAAATGTAATAAACACCACGCGATTAAAACAGAAAATGAGTTTAATTTAATTCCAACATTGTGAAAACAGTGAAAAATCAATATATACTTTGTGAATGTAGATAATCTTTTATTGTCCTACAAAATAAATATGAAAAAATTACCTTCTTGATGTCAATATCATCTTTTACATCTTCATAATTCTCTTCGAATGTGCAGTTCTCATCGGCATCATAATCGAAGTTGTCTTCCTCATACTTGAGTGTAGTGTTCCAATCAGAAGCTGGGTCATATGGAGTTACATCTGAAATTAATTTCATTGGTATTGTAACTTACCCCCTTTCTTCTTAACAGCTGCATACAGTGGCCGGTAGATAAGTTCAAAAAAATTACGGATGAAAAATGAAAAAAGAGGCCGATTTTTATAGAAGTCGCAATGTAATGTGCGAACTTTCCCCTTCCACGTCAAAATTTTGTTTTGACCCAATCAGAACTCAATGTAAGCAAGTAAAATGGACAACCCCTGGTACAACTGATGTAACAATATACATATGTTAAAGCGTCCCCACTTGACAGCCACAAGTTTCAGTTGCTTCAGTTATAGCCAGATTGTGTACCCAAATGCTAGTGTTCGGATCTCCTAAGGAGACCACAGACAAACAGTAGAGTCTTAGTAAAGTAGTTTTGTTTTTACCCTTACCTTTCATACCTAGAACCCTAAAAACAATTTTATTAGAGACTAGCTGACCCGGCAAACGTTGTTTTGCCTTATAAATTATAGATAATTAAATTTTTCCTGAATTTTCTTTGCTATAAACCTCACGGAGCCCGAGACCTTTCCAACGAATGCAAAACCGTGGAAATCGGTTCGTGCGTTCTGGAGTTATAGCGTCAGGAAGGAAAACCCGACTTATTTTTATATGGTAGAAGACTAGCTGACCCGGCAAACGTTGTTTTGCCTTATAAATTATAGATAATTTATTTTTTCCTGAATTTTCTTTGCTATAAACCTCACGGAGCCCGAGACCTGTCCAACGAATGCAAAACCGTGGAAATCGGTTCGTGCGTTCTGGAGTTATAGCGTCAGGAAGGAAAACCCGACTTATTTTTATATAGTAGAAGATTAATACATACCTGGTGTGGCTTCAAACGGTAACTTTTCTGTCAATTTGTTATCAAACGTTACTTCTTTTATTTTAGGACATTTTAACTTATGTTTGCTCGGTTTCTTGTCTATCATTTTTAACAGTGCTTTTTCTGTTTTCCGACAGGACTTCCTGAATTGTAACATTGTGTGAATGGTTTCGACGCAGCTCACGCAGATCTTTTGTGACAGCCCATCGTTTAGTCTTATCTGTAAAGAATAGTTAGAGTTATCTATACTAATCTATACTATCTATTATACTATTATAAAGCGGAAGAGTTTGTTTGTTTTTTGTTTGTTTGAACGCGCTAATCTCAGGAACCACTGGTCCGATTTGAAAAATTCTTTCGGTGTTGGATAGTCCATTTATTGAGGAAGGCTATAGGCTACTTTTGATCCCAATATTCCCACAGGATCGGGACTTATGCGGGTGAAACCACGGGGAGCTGCTAGTAATATTATAAAGCGGAAGAGTTTGTTTGTTTGGAACGCGCTAATCTCAGGAACCACTGGTCCGATTTGAAAATTTTTTTCGGTGTTGGATAGTCCATTTATTGAGGAAGGCTATAGGCTACTTTTGATCCCAATATTCCCACGGGATCGGGACTTATGCGGGTGAAACCGCGGGGAGCTGCTAGTAATATTATAAAGCGGAAGAGTTTGTTTGTTTGAACGCGCTAATCTCAGGAACCACTGGTCCGATTTGAAAATTTTTTTCGGTGTTGGATAGTCCATTTATTGAGGAAGGCTATAGGCTACTTTTGATCCCAATATTCCCACGGGATCGGGACTTATGCGGGTGAAACCGCGGGGAGCTGCTAGTAATATTATAAAGCGGAAGAGTTTGTTTGTTTGAACGCGCTAATCTCAGGAACCACTGGTCCGATTTGAAAATTTTTTTCGGTGTTGGATAGTCCATTTATTGAGGAAGGCTATAGGCTTTTTGATCCCAATATTCCCACGGGATCGGGACTTACGCGGGTGAAACCGCGGAGTGCAGCTAGTTTTATACAAATAACTAGCAGAGAGCGGTGTTGGTCTAGTGGTAGATACCGCGACTTTCATTCCGAAGGTCGAGGTTTCGAATCCAGGCCGACCGCGCACCAATGTCTTTTTCTTTAAGAAAAATTTAAGTGCGCTATTAACATCGCTCTTACGGTGAAGGAAAACATCGTGAGGAAACCGACATGTCCTAGGATAAACCACGGTCCGAAGGCATGGGATATTCTCAATATATTATGGGCATGGGATATTTCAGATAGGCTCTGAAAATTACTGCAACTGCTATGCGATTAGTAGAACAAAAGAAATAAAATACTTGGGTGTTGTATTGGACGAAAAGCTAAATTGGGGTGAACATATAAAATCACTCTCAAGTCGCGTGAGAAAGACCATTCATATGATGCGGGACCTTAGAGACGTGGTTGATAAATCTCTCCTTAAGTTAATCTACACTTCGCTATGTGAATCAATCCTAACCTACTGCATCCTTGCTTGGGGAGGTGCTGCGACATCATATTTGCTAACCCTGGAGAGAGCACAGCGATCAGTACTTAAGGTGATGCATAAAAGAAATTTCAGATACCCTACAGCTTTATTGTACAGGGAGGCCGAGGTATTAAGCGTCCGTCAACTTTACTTTTTAAGGGCTGCTGTTCAGGCACATAAATCTTTGCCACTCCAGGGTAGGAAACCGTCTGCCTTGAGAGAGCGAGTTTTGACACTCTCAGTCCCCAGAACAAACACTGCTTTTGCTAGAAGGTTCAGTCCTTATCTTGTGCCGTTTGTTTTCAATAGGATTAACTCTAAACTAAATATTCGCTCAGAGACGGCTCATGAAGTTAAAAAGAAAATAAAAAGACTCCTTACCGAATGGACATATCGGGAAACGGAAGATGTTTTTGTCATAATTAGCTAATCAATCTAAGTTAATAATTCCCTATCTTGTCATTTTGGTTTTATTATATATGTATTTACTATATGTAGTTATTATATGTATGTATCATAGTAAACGAACTTCACTCATTTACTCACACACATTCACTCACCCTCATATACCCAATTCCCCTCTCATTGCAAAATTTATTAAATACGCTCATTTAAAACCAGATAAACACACACTGTCATGCACACTCACTAAATGCTGGTTAACCTGTAGTAAAAATATTTTGGCTTTTGTAATTAATGTATAACTTACAAAAATTTGTGAATTTTTCAGTAGAAAAATAATTGTAAATTGCAAATAGAGTACATACCATACCTAACTGTAAACTGAAATTGTATAAAGTAGAGAAATTCTGGATTCCACGATACAGGCTTTGCCTAGTGTGGAATTTACCGTTGATAAAATGTAATACTTCTTTTTGGTCAATAAAATATTATTATTATTTTTATTTTATTCGCCAATGCGGGGTAGGCTCCCGTGGCGTCTTAAGCCCTCTAAGAAATCACGTGCAATGGCCCAATTGTGAGGCTAAGTGCGGAAAAGGCTCAGCGAAGCTAACTAACCAGCTGCGTCACGCGGTTTCACCCGCGTAGGTCCCGATCCCGTGGGAATATCGGGATCAAAAGTAGCCTGTGTTACTCAGGGTGAATGTAGCTTTCTATGGTGGAGGAATTTTTGAAATCGGTCCAGTAGTTTTTGAGTTTATTCATTACAAACATACAACACACATACACACAATACAAAATACAAATCTTTGCAAAATCAAATATGCAAAAAGAATTGGTACCTACATGACGTATTGTTTAAAATATACCAGTAAAGACCATGTAAAGACACGGATTTACAAGGTTTTGTAGACAGTGATTGAGCATCCGATGCCCAATCACTGGAAATCACAAGGAAATCTTACACAGGATTTTGTTTCATGATGTTGGGGTCAGCATTTTAGCAATTTCCTGGCAAAGCCGTATAAAACTTTGGATATTCGCAACACAACTGACTTTTATTGAAACAAAAGAATCAGATGACATTCTAAATTATTTTCAAACTTAAGGATGATTCACGCTACACCGTGCCGCGACCGGGACGTGCCCCGGCCGGGACACGTCCGCCGTGCGCCGGCCGGGGCCCGGCCGGGCTAGTTATTCACGCTACACCGTGCCGCGACCGGGACGTGCCCCGGCCGGGACACGTCCACCGTGCGCCCGGCCGCCCGGCTAGTCATTCATGTTACACCGGGCTGTTTGCTAGTGATTTTGTCTGTCGATAGACTTGACGATAATAAATACGCTACGATAATATAAGTATTGTAAATATGCAATTTTCGCAATTAGAATTGGCAGCTATTGCAATTGCCATCGATGACGAAGTATTGGAAAACCGAAGCGCAACAACTAAAAGAAGATGAGGTGTACGTACATCCAACCTGGAGAAAGCGAGAAGCAGAAGGAGAATTTGCTTTACTTTACAAAGAATTAATAGATGACGACACTAAGTTTTATGGTTATTTTAGAATGTCTAAGGAATGCTTTACTTTTTTACTTGAAAAAGTAAAACCAGACCTAACCAAAAAAACGACAAGATTTCAAAAGCCTATATCTCCCATCGAACGATTAGCAGTTTTCCTCAGGTAGATAATAAATTTATATGTAAAAAATCACAAAGTATTTATCGTAGACTAGCTGCGCCCCGCGGTTTCACCCGCGTAAGTCCCGATCCCACGGGAATATCGGGATAAAAAGTAGCCTATGTGCTATTCTAAGTCTACAGCTAGATATAAGGATTCCAAGTTTCATCGCAATCGGCTCAGTAGTTTTTGCGTGAAAGAGTAACAAACATCCATACAAACTTTCACATTTATAATACTATTAGTAGGATAGGATAAAAAAAATCGTGTGTATCAGGATGGCGGGTGTATGTCTTAAAATCGTAAAGTTATATACCTGAGAGGAATGTACTAGCAATGTACTGAATGTACCTAAAATTGGGAGCAATGTACTATTTCTTTTGATGATATCTCTGTAACCTTTCGCTATACCTATTGGGTTGGGTTTTTAATTACGTGAGACACACACAAAAATCGACCAATCTCGGTTGTGAGACTTTTCTTTTTTTTTTTCTAAATAGGAACTTCATATTAATTCTCCAATAATCAATATTGCATTGTGAATTTAAAAAAGTAAAATTTTAAATAATTTACATAGTTTTTATATTTGCGCACACACTATAATAACTTTTCATCGTTCATTTTGTTGTTTAGCTGCTCACCTCACTAACATTTGACGTTGACTGCCTTGCGGGCGCCCGGGCGCATATGTTCATGTTACAACGTGACGGGACCGGACCGTGCCGGCGACGGGAAACAATACCCACCGACATATCAACGACGTGCCACGTCCGTGGCCCGTCCGGGCCCGGACGGGGCACGGCCGACACACGGTCGAGCATGAATTACTTCATACAAAAAGTATACCTATAATGTTTGACCGTGCCACGTCCGGGGCCCGGACGGGGCACGGCACGTTGTAGCGTGAATCATCCTTTATTGATTTTTATACATTGCCACTATTTTTATTAAGGGGGAATACTAACTTTTTTTCAAAAAAGGCGGGAAGACTCCGGTTCGAAAAGGCGGTATTTTTTTGTTAATTATTTTAAATTTAATTTTTTGCTTAAAAAGTGGTCAGAACAGTAGATTTTGTATATAATTCTAGTGTATTATTGTATATATCATCGAGTAGGCAAGTTTTTATAAATATTTATTTATAATTCTAAAAAAGATATACACGTAGCATGTGATAATTTAACCAATGCATTTTGTCATAAAACATTGGATGGATGCTAATGGATTAGAACTTTCGGTACCTAAGTGTACTGTAGTTCTATTCACCAGAAGAAGACTTCCCCCTCCAATAATGATCACCTACGATAATAGGACATTAAGTACCTGTAGACTCACAAGTATGCCAAATTTTTGGGAGTTATTTTGGATCAAAAACTAACTGGCATCCCTCATGTTGAGTATATCAGTGGCAAATGTGAACGTAATATAAACCTGTTGAGATGTCTTTCAGGTGTTTGGTGGGGTGCTCATCCATATTCCTTGAAGCTGATCTATAATGTTCTAATAAGAAGTGTTCTGGATTACGGATATTACCTTCTTATTGGAGCCTTGTAGTCAAGCTGCCTTGCGGAGTATGGATGCCATTCAGTCAAAGGCTCTGAGAGTCGTCACAGGAGCCATGAGATCAAGTCCCATAAACGCTTTACTTGTAGAATGTGCTGATCCAGGCCAGGATTGGTGTGATAGATTTTTCTATCGTGCACTTCAACTTTTAGTCACCCAATAGTAATTAAAATTAATAAACTACTACAATTTATTCCCCTCCAATATTGGATTCATAAGACATTGCCCTGTTTAGTAAAAAGTATGCAAAATTATTTATCCATTCAATCACCAACCTTCCGTTCCCCTTACCTTCCATTATTTAATACTCCGTATGAAGCGCTGACACTAACTCCAGACGTGATTGATAATGATAACGTAGAGGTTGATAAACAAACTTTGAATGCCCATGAAGAATTTAAAATTTCTGTAAATTCTAAATGGACAAATGCACATTTTATTTTTTGTGATGCCTCAAAGTTCCCCATAGACGGATGCCTTGGTATAGGAGTATATCACCAACAATATAATATTGATTATATTGTTGGTGATATACTCCTATACCAAAAGATTAAAATGCCACCTGAAACGTCTGTATTTACAGGGGAATGTTTAGGAATCCTTAAATCTATTGAATATATTCTATTATTCAGACTGTCATTTTTAGTGATTCAAAAAGTTCATTGGCTGCCTTACAAAGATATCCATTTAAATCTCGTAATTATTTTCCGATTAAGTATATTTGAAATTCGAGGTAAATTATTAGAATGTTTTAAGAAAGGATATTCTGTTACACTCGCATGGATCCCTGGTCATGCGGGAATTAAAGGAAATGAAAAAGCTGACTTATTGGCCAAGGATGCCATTAGTTGTGGAGATATTAATCCTTGGTAGTAGTAGTCCAGTAGGTCTGAGAATCGGCTTCTATCTATAATTTATAAGGCAAAACAATGTTTGCCGGGTCAGCTAGTATTCATATATAAGTAGATCCATCCATCCTTAGATCCATCTGCATATATAATTTTATCTACTTTTATTTGTGATAATAACATCAAATTGTGATTATTAGTTATTTTATACTTAATATATTTTTTATTCATAAGTATTTATATTTTTCAACTAATTTTTGTAATTTAATAAACTGTATTATTTTTTCCTATCTTATTCAAATCATTTGCTGTCCTGACCCTTTCCTTTTCCAAATTTCGTGTCCTTGTATATATTTGTAAATAATTTGCTTCCCTAATATTGTAAATAATACGCATAAAAACCGGACAACGTTTGACAAACTGAAAACCAAGAAACTGAGAAGGAACTCGACAAATGGCATCTCGAGAGTCCGGGGCCAATAAAGAAAAAAATACACTAACTTTTTATCCCGGCAGAGGGCATTGGTCGACTGGTCTTACGTTTGAATTAAGAACTGTCAAACAGGTGTTTTTTACAACTCTCGGCGCCAAATTGGCCATATCGGTCTCAGACCGAAAGAAAAACAAAAAAAACTTTGCGTTTTCATTTGTGGGGGGGGGGACCATCATCAAAAAAAAAAAAAAAGAATCATCAAAAAAAAAAAAGATCGTCCGACCCCAGCGCCATCTGCTTACAGGTTTACGTGTGCCACCCCATTGAGAAAAACTGTAAAACACCAGAAAATAGAATAATTACCCGTAAACCGGTGGCAAGAAGCAACTCTTCAGCTCGTTTTTCTTCAGTTTCTTTACAATAAAATATAGCCACTAAATCCTCTTTACACAAGCAAGTCCGACAGTAAATACCTTCTACTTCTCCTGAATTAATATTAGCACTGGTAGAAGCTAGTTTCGCCATAGAAATACGACGTTTAGTACTCATTCTACTGAGTAGTAGTACAGCAAACATTTTTTTAAGATTTCAACGTTTTAATCTTTATGGTCAACATTGAACTAATGTGCACGGTGCCGCACGAATAGTTAATGCGGTATTTAATAGTTTAGTTACAATTGTATTGATATTAGGATTAAACATTCACTAAAAACGACAATTATTTCCACATCAAAATGTAAACATTGCAGCCATCTTTGTTTTGCAAAATTTGACAGTAGTGTTAAAGTTACCATGTGTGAAAAATGTAGCCTGCTACAAACGGTGTTGGCCATTGCGGCAGGCGCAGGCCTATTGCCACTCCGCGATCTGTCATGAAACGACAACTGCGTAAGCAAAGTGCATGTACTTTCCTCGTCCTATAATCCGCGATTTTGTAAATTTTAAATGTTCCCTAATTAAAAAAAAAAAAAAATATCCACCAAACTTCCCACTAGATGAAGAGAAGCCACTTAGATGAAACATAACAAGAATACTAGCAACATTAGCTACTTGAAAATGGCAGAACGGCAGAAAACCGTGTCGTGGGGACCATAAACTGAAGAAAAAAAAAAAAAAAGTGCATGTACGCCGATTGTCAAGCTCGCCTCGCTACTATTGTACCGGAGCTTGCGGGCTGTGTTTCACGTAAATAAAAAAAATCGTGTGTCACGTCACGTCTCTTTTGAAAAACCGGCCAAGTGCGAGTCGGACTTGCGCACAAAGGGTTCCGTTTCCGTACCACTTGATAATGGTACGGAAAAACTAAAAGTGGTCATTTGGGTTCCGTATCCCTAAAATGAACACTAGACCAACCAATGCATGAACGCAACACGAACGTTAAGTCTATCACTCCATCACTAGATGGCGTTAGTGATAAAAATACATCGGGTTATCGTTGCGTTTTATGTCAAAAATCACGTTTGTTGTATGGGACAAATATTTGTATTTTAGTAGGTATTTGTTGTTATAACGCCAACGGAAATACATCATCTTGAAAAATTACAACCGTCTAGCTATTACGGTTTAAGAGATATATCCTGATGACCGACGGCCAGACAGCGAAGACTCAGTAATAGGGTCCCGTTTTTACCCTTTGTGTATGGAACCCTACAAAATGAGGTCTAAATCTCTACTATATAAAAATAAGTCGGGTTTTCCTTCCTGACGCTATAACTCCAGAACGCACGAACCGATTTCCACGGTTTTGCATTCGTTGGAAAGGTCTCGGGCTCCGTGAGGTTTATAGCAAAGAAAATTCAGGAAAAAATTAATTATCTATAATTTATAAGGCAAAACAACGTTTGCCGGGTCAGCTAGTCATATTTATATAATTTCAGTCATATTGTATCGCTTTTGGTTGTCTAGATAATAGTCTTATGCATCCGGACCTCATATTTTCACGCTGTCAAAAGACATTGAGAGGTAAAAAAACCGCATTTAACTTACCTAAGTATAGCTAATTAGTCGGCAAATTATTGACTAGATTTTCTCAAACACGCATGGAAATAATATCATTGAGTCAAAAGAACACGCGAATTATCGATTTTATGGGCCCTCTACATGATGCTAGCCCACTAATATGGGCCAGCATGTAGATACTGTATTAGTGTCGGATGGCTAATGGTGCGCGGGATGGATGTGGAAATAGTAAAAATAAATAAATTAAAACTTTTTTATTCTACAAAATCATACCCTTCTTTTTGCCGTATTCGGGTAAAAAACTTTAAATAGACAACCATAACGCGAAATTTGACACATATTTATTTGAATTGAATTAATAAGCCTACATCTTGCCAGTATCTAGTATTTTGCATGAAATTAGGAGGAATACTAACTATTTATCCCGGCAGAGGGCGCGAGTCGATTAATCTTAGGTTTGAATTAAGAACTGTCAAACATGTGTTTTTTACAACTCTCGGCGCCAAATTGTACATATCGGTCTGAGACCGAATTAATAAAAAAAAACTCAGCGTTTCCATTGGTGGAGGACCATCATCGAAAAAAAAAAGATCATCCGATGCCAGCGCCTCTGCAAATAGCTTTGCGCGTGGCACCCCATTAGCCCGATCGCCCGATCGGGCCTATAGTTTCAAGTCAGGGGCTATGGTAAAGCGGTGGCAACTTTAATGGAGCACGACATGTTGTCTCCGCTTTCCCGCCGAAAACTCAACACAGGTATTGCTTGGTGATCTGAATTGCGCTTTAATGTCTTATCAAGGATCACTATGAAGACCGTTCAAAATGGACCAGCTACATTCCACAGATATCATAATTAGCACTCAAACAATTTGTTACACGAACTTATTTCACCAGATGTCGTTACTTGTCTCGAATACTGAATTTGTAAAACCAATAAATGGCTACAGAATTCCACGCATCGGTCCAGAATTTATAAAGAAAATAATTATTTTAACTAATAAGATTTATTGACCGCAAGATGACTTGAATAACTGCCATATTATTGGAATACCAATTCAGATTTCTCGATATTCAAGACAAGTCTTCGACATCTTGTGGTGTTTTATGTTAACACTTGACTCCCAAATGTGAAACTTCAACATCCAATATCTTTTAACTTATCAAGAGTAGGACGAAAATACTAACACCATGGCTTTAGTTCGCATAGATCAAATGAATAATCCATGTCTCGTAATGGCAGGTGGCACATAAAATAAAATTAAGGTACCTCTAACCCCCAGGTAAAATCGCTAAGGAAAAACGCCGATCTTCTTTAAAGATGACGTTCAACAGTGTAGCTTACTTCTGTACTTGTAATATGTATTCTGTGATTAGGGCAAAGTTATTTTGCTTGCTTGCTTGAAAAATCAATGTTGAAGTCGCAGTCTGTCGCAGCGTGCATATTCTATAGTACCTTACACGTTTAGATTTATCTTACAGATAAATCGCATGCGAGAAATCTTTACGATAAATTGTACGTGTGTAGAGTGTAGGCAAATCTGAGAACTGTACAGTTTAACTGACGATAAAATCGAAATCGCATAGATTTCGCACAGTTTACCTAGTAGTTGATCTTCTGGATTGTTTTACGCTGTACTCCGGCATATGAAGTCCGATTTCGATAATTCTTTTTAGGGTTCCGTACCTAAAGGTAAAAACGGGACCCTATTACTGAGACTTCGCTGTCTGTCTGTCTGTCTGTCTGTCCGTCCGTCCGTCCGTCCGTCTGTCCGTCTGTCACCAGGCTGTATCTCATGAACCGTAATAGCTAGAAGGTTGAAATTTTCACAGAAGATGAATTTCGGTTGCCGCTACAACAACAAATACTAAAAACAAAATAAAACAAATATTTAAGAAGGGCTCCCATACAACAAACGTGTTTCAAAAATAACAAGGATAACAAGAGTACAATGTGAGGTCGCTTCTGATTGGTCAGGACAAATCGAGTTGGTCATGGAATTCAAAATGGCTGCCCTATCTGTCAAATATACTAGTCTGCCTTCACTGTCCAAAGAGTTTCTAAGTTTCAGATTTTCTTTGAATCAAAGTTGTTGTAAACCATTTTAGGGTTCCGTACCCAATTGTGATAGTGGTACGGAACCCTTCGTGCGCGAGTTTCGCACTTGGCCGGGTTTTTTTTTATTTGGAAGCTGAGAGTCCCGAGTACAATCTCGGTGAAGATCTTAGAAGAAAATTCGAAATGTTGAGCAGAATAGCATCCCAGAATGTAGTAAATTACTAATTTTTAGGCTTCTATCAATAGAATCGGCTCATAAGAACAGCTTGTGAAAAAATATTATCAATATATTAAAATTATTCATTCGATCAAGTCATAATACGTGTTACTTCAAGCGAAAAGAAATCGCAACTGATAAAACTGAACGTGTGTAGGCACTATGGGCGTTAGATTTCTCGCATGCGATTTATCTGTGCGATAATCGTACAGAGAAATTTAGACGTGTGTAGCGTACATAATGACAAACACGAACAAAACGCAAGATGGAAAAAAAGGTAGTGATGCCACTTTTTTTTTTTTTTTTTTCTTCATCATGGCGTCGATCCACGAAGTGTTGTAACTTCGCACATCTGCCAGCGTCGAGTTTATTATCGTATCCTTCTTCTTCTTTTAGCTTTGGCGTCGTACATCTTGTACATCTTGCCATTATCAAGTATTGGCCCGATCGGCTTAAAAGTTTCAAGTCGGGAGCTATGGCAAAGCGGTGCCAACTTTACCATAACTTTCACGGAGCTTTGACAGGAGAGACGAAGAAAGTCCATGTTTAACACTCAATTTTGTTTTCACTACACTTGTGCACATTCACGGAACTAAATTGAATAGGATCCCACCCAAAATTACACAATTTAACCCGGTTTACAACATAGTTTCACGTAAACAAAATTGGAGCGCGTCATGTTGTCTCCACGTTCCCGCCAAAACTCCTGATGCCACTTTGACAATACTGGAAGGAAAACATGAAAACCAGTTTTTACTAGTGATGTGCCGAGTCGCTGTTTTTGTGACTCGAGTCGACTCGAGTTGGTTTATACGGACTCGAATCCCGGACTCGAATTCCAGACTCGAATCCCAGACTCGAATCCCAGACTCCAATCCCAGACTCGAAGACTCGAATCACCAATGTGTGTCAAGCGACTGTTATTCCTTAATCCCAAGATTTATTATTCTTTTACAACATTTATGGTTTTATTCAAAGTTTAACTGAATTAAACTGCCACAAACAATAATATTGATTGATTGGAAGACCACAGACAATATTATTCTTGAATAAAAATTCCCGCGTCATTCGTACGGTACGGACGGACAGTCGAAGTTTGACGGTTCGGCGAGAGCCATTTTTTCCAAGTAAATTTATGTACCTACCTATGGAAAACGAAACTTTGCGTGGAGTGAGTGAAACAGAGATGGAGAACGCGCGAGTCAACTTACTCAAGTCAGTTGGAATCGCATAATAGAATCGAGTAAGCAGTACGGAATCGATTCTTCCTGACTCGAGTCCGGCGTACTCGAGTACCGGAATCGAGTCCGGTACTCGAGTACGCCGGACTCGAGTCCCAGAATTGAGTCCGGCACTCGAGTACGCCGGACTCGAGTCCCGGACTCGAGTCTGCGGACTCGAATCAAAATAAATTTGGACTCGAGTAAGCGAGTCCACCGAAAGAATCGAGTCTGACTCGAGTCAAGCCATACTCAGCACATCACCAGTTTTTACACCGAAGCGTCGCGCTGCCACACGAACATCAAATCAAAAAAGAACGTTTATTATTAAAAACGGTTATCAATTTAACACCCTTCTTTTTCCGTCGAGGATAAATAATGCCGAGAGCTGTAAATCCAATTTGGGACTATTACGAAGCATGTGAAGACAAAAAGGCTAAATGTAATTTTTGTGGCGCCATTTTGTCCTACGTGAGCACAACAAATAACCTCAAAACCCATCTGAAACGGATACACGGTTTCACCAATAGCCATTTCGCAAGGGATTCTGAAACCGTTAACGGAAACAATACTGAAGTTATCGAAACTCCTATAATACCGAAAAAACGGAAAAATGCATCGTATTTGTGGAAGTTATATAAAATAATTGATACTTATATCGCAAGTTGCCGTTTGTGTAACCAAAATGTAAGGTTAGTATCATCATAATATAATTTTGATAAAATTGTTTTACTATTTTCAGATTTTGTTTATGAACTCTTCCCGTGGCAGATTATCAATGTGTTGTTCCCTTCCGTAGTAAATCCTCAAAATACACGACGCCACTTACACAAACAAACACAAATTGCATCAAGTTTTGATAGCGTTTCGTTGCCATTGAACGTGTAGATAATTTGTTTTTTAGGGTTTCGTAGTCTGCAAGAAACCCTTATGGTAGGTAGGTATAGTTTCTTCATGTCCCTCTGTCTGTCAGTTTGTTTGCATGAATAGGTATATACCGATAAAGTGCTCCAATAAAAAAATAACATTTCAAAGGGTAGGTAAATATTTATACCTCTGTGGGTAAATGAAATCATCCCCCATTTCACATGTGGGGGACATGAAATGGGGGATGATATCGTTAGATACCGATATCGTTTGACGACCTCTGTGGCGCGTCGTGCGAAAGCGCGACTGCAATGCAGGAGGATGCAGGGGTTCGATTCCCGCCGGGTGCAAGCATTTATGCTTATAGAATAAATATTTGTGTCTGGTCTGGGTGTCCCTCTATGTATAATATGTATGTATTTACAAAAGAAAAATAAATATAAGTAGTATATCTGTTGTCTAGTCACCGTAACACAAGCTTAGTCGCTTACCACGGGGCTAGATGGCGCTGTGTGTTGTTCACAGAATTTATTATTATTTATTTTTTATTATTACCCAGATATTTTGAAATGATAATGGTTTTTTTTTACAACAAACCATTTTACATTTTTAGGCCCATTTTCGTAATTTTGAGCTTTTAAATGCTAGATTTAGAGTCGTATGAACTCGTACGTATCCCTCTCTAACAGCCTAAACGTTGTATTTGGACATGTCATATTTGTATTCACAATAGTAGTAAATATAATTTAATTAGGTTTAAAGGAAAATTATCACAGCTGAGCAGTGTTTTTAATTTAATTTTACGAGTAGTAATTGAGAGAATTATTTCTTTTAGTAGGTAGTGGTAAAAGAAAAAAAAATCTTTAAATAGTAAAAGATAAGTAAAATTTAAAACAAATTCCGTTGTAAATGATAGTTAAGTTGTTAGTGTTGTATGTAACAACTTTTCCAATTTGCAATCCATGTTATTTAATGGAAACTTAAGACCCTGCAATGCGCGTGGCCCGACAAGGCACGCACTTGCCCATTATTTTTTAGATTATGCTACATTTTAGACCACTTCGCTCACCGAAAAATGCAATTTATTTATATTATGTGTGCTGTAGGTGTGGTCTGTTTTAGGAAAAGTGTATTTGTCATTGTATAGGTACTTTGAGCTTAAGTACGTGGCGACTGTAACCATTTCCATACAAATGTAATACCAAAATAAATTATGAAAAATTTAGTTTTCTACCTTAATATCGATATTCGGATTAAGATTTTACTTTTAAAGGGTCCCCACCGCAAGGTCCAAAATATTCATTCACATTCAAGAATCCTCGACGACCTCTGTGGCGCGTCGTGCGAATGCCCGACTGCAATGCAGAAGGTTGCGGGTTCGATTCCCGCCGGGTGCAAGTATTTATGCTTAAAAAATAAATATTTGTGTCTGGTCTGGGTGTCCCTCTATGTATAATATGTATGTATTTACAAAAGAAAAATAAATATAAGTATTATATCCGTTGTCTAGTCACCGTAACACAAGCTTAGTCGCTTACCACGGGGCTAGATGGCGCTGTGTGTTGTTGACACAATTTATTATTATTATTATTATTAAACATTTTTGAACTAAAAAAATATTTCTTCGTTTTATTTCATTTCGAATGAATATTATAGAAAACCTTGCGGTGGGACCCTTTAAAAGTAAAATCTTAATCCGAATTATATCGATATTAAGGTCGAAAACTAAATTTTTCATAATTTATTTTGGTATATGTTTGTATGGAAATGGTAACAGTCGCCACGTTCTTAAATACCAAAGACTAGCAGCGAGCAGCACTAATGATATCGCACAATCACCCATCCCCACACACCTACCTATTTGGAAGGATGGGATTGTTCGTACGTCCTCGTACGTTAGCACACGGATGAAATTCGGATGAAACCAAATCCGGCCTTCTACAAAAAAAAAATAACAACTCTATGATGTTGATGATGGATGACACACAACTGACCACACCTACAGCACACATATAAAGGAATTCGTGCATGTGTGCTGTAGGTGTGGTCTGTTTTAGGTGATGTGTAATGTGTATTTTGAGCTTTATAATTTCACTGTACCTACGCGGCTTCGTGCTTGCGCCTAGGCGCGTTTCATCTTTAAATTCCTATGCCGTCATGTTGGTAGCAAAACAAAAAATTGCAAAATACAAAAAAATTAATGTGCTACCTACCTTGAATTAAGGGAGATTTGTATATAATATTTTTTAATCTATATCTATTTCTATTTACTATTATAAAGCGGAAGAGTTTGTTTGTTTGTTTGAACGCGCTAATCTCAGGAACCACTGGTCCGATTTGAAAAATTCTTTCGGTGTTGGATAGTTCATTTATTGAGGAAGGCTATAGGCTACTTTTGATCCCGATATTCCCACGGGATCGGGACTTATGCGGGTGAAACCGCGGGGAGCTGCTAGTATAACATATAACATTTTTTAAAATATAACATTTTTTGCTACCAACATGACGGCATAGGTTATTATTATTAAAGATGAAACGCACTATCCGTCCAAGGGGTTCAATTTTTTTTCCAATAAAATTCAAATATTCTTTCTATTCAGACTTTAGTATATTTGTAGTACTCATACCTAGGTATTATAGTAGGGTATTAACTCGGGTCAGCTAGTAATGAAATAAATATACTTAAGCAGAGTAGCTCCAGCCCAGAACAAGGCTACCCCATCTTTTCCGTAGGTGTCTTAAAAGACGACCAAAGGGATCTATCTAGGTCTCTAGTCTCCCCCAGATAACCTTAGATGATATTAAGTAACTACTAGAGATGGGCCGACTAGTCGCCGACTAGTCGGCAAATTATGCCGACTAGTCGTCAACTAACAATTATGCAATAAAACCAATATTTATTTAATTAGTAGTGCAGTTTAGAAGGTGGGTAGTCAGAAAAACATAAACAAATTGTGTGTGTGTAAACAAAAAGTGCAAATTTATCAAAAAATAGCAACAATCGCCGAGTGATCATGATTAACCCAAATAGGTATCTCGGAATTATAATGATCTCCATTGCCAACTAGTCGGCAAATTTGGAACCGACTAGTCGGCTAGTCTGCTAGTCGGTAGAACCCCTAGTCGGCCCATCTGTAGTACCTACTTATTATTGATCTCCCCATCCCCTTTGTCGATACTAACTAAGTCTTGGTAGATTCTAATCTAAAGGTATCTGCATACGTAAAGTTTCCCAAGTGATATCCCCCCATCGTCGCCTCGACGGGATTTTTATATGTAGAAATTGCCCCATCCCGTCCGGTAAACGCTACGTATGCAGAGCCTTAAGTCTTACTTAGTAGATAATAAGTGTTATCGAACCTGGAGTTCTCCCATCATTAATATTATTCCTCATTATGCGCCAGGTTTAAAGGGTCGACGGCGAACTTAGCGAAACACCTGAAGAGATATCATGAGGACGCGGTGCAGACGATCAAAGCTACTGCCTCGTACGAGAACACCGGTGACACCGGCTTCGATAGTAAGTTGTTGCTTTTTTATTTTAATATAAATAAATAAATAAATTCTGTGAACAACACACAGCGCCATCTAGCCCCGTGGTAAGCGACTAAGCTTGTGTTACGGTGACTAGACAACGGATATAATACTTATATTTATTTTTCTTTTGTAAATACATACATATTATATATAGAGGGACACCCAGACGAGACACAAATATTTATTCTATAAGCATAAATGCTTGCAACCGGCGGGAATCGAACCCGCAACCTCCTGCATTGCAGTCGCGCTTTCGCACGACGCGCCACAGAGGTCGTCAATATGTATTTACCTTTCTATACTTACTAATAAAGCTGAAGAGTTTGTTTGTTTGTTTGAACGCGCTAGGTTCTCAGGAACCGCTCGCACTGGTCCAATTTGTAAAAATTGTTTCAGTGTTAGATATAGATAGATAGATTAATACCTACTTTATTTGCACAATAAAAAAAACGTGTGGCACTCGGGAACTGCCGCGGTAAAGCTATTGCATAGCATTTTTTATCAACTTATGCAATTATAATTTTAAGCTATTGCATAGCTTTTATCGCGGGCTTTGAGCTTTGAATGAAGAAATTTTGTAACGAAAAAAACCTAACACCCCCCACTCCGCCTACCATTTAGCAACCATGGCAACGTGGTACAAAATAAATAAAAAAATATAATTGCATAAGTTGATAAAAAAATGCTATGAATAGCTTTACCGCGGCAGTACCCAAGTGCCACACTTTTTTTTTTATTTTGTACTCGGTATTTTGTAGCTCGGCTACATGGTAACCATGGCAACATGGTAGGCGGAGTGGGGAGGTATTAGGTTTTTTTTCGTTACGAAATATCTTTATTCAAAGCTCAAAGCCCGCGATAAAAGCTATGCAATAGCTCAAAACAAATACAATTAGAATAGGTACCTACATCAAAGTAAGACAGATACACGGAAATACACGTTGTACAAATGGGCGCTCTTATCGCTAAAAGCGATCTCTTCTAGGCAACCTTTAGATGTAAATGGTCAGTAAAACTAATGTGCTAGGCAGAGAGTAAGATAGTTCATTTTATTGAGGAAGGCTACTTATTAGGTGCCTAGTTACAATTTCTTCGTATTATTAAGAGGATACTCTCCATTCTCTTTCTCCGTACAAACGTAGTTTACATTTTCCTCCCTGGATAAAGACATTAGAGCAAATATGTTTATGCCATAAAACTTATATCTGTCATGCATGACAATGCATCTACCTTTTTATTTTTTATTGATTGATTGATTGATTGATTAACGCTTTATTGTACCATAAAGAAACAAAATAACATTTTATACAGAGAATATTTAAAAATAAGGTGGCACAATGGGCGGCCTTATCGCCTAAGGGCGATCTCTTCCAGGCAACCAGTGAATGGACAAAACTTAAAGAATAGGATGGGTAAGATGTTTATTTGATTAGATAGGAAAGATTTATTATTATTTTAATAAGATTTATTAATAATAATTTATTATTATTTTAATAAGAAAATAAAAATAAAAAAGGTAGATGCATTGTCATGCATGACAGATATAAGTTTTAGGGCATAAACATATTTGCTCTAATGTCTTTATCCAGGGAGGAAAATGTAAACTACGTTTGTATGGAGAAAGAGAATTGAGACTATCCTCTTAACGGTCTCTGAGCTAGGCCACGGACTTGACGAAACTATAAGACCGGGCGCACCTTGGATACGTTCGAAATTAGTCGTAGGGTAATTTCGCCAGTTCGCGTCCATTTAGTGCAGTTGGCAACTTTGAAGGAGAAGATAAAAATGTTCCAGGACTAGTTTTTAATGAAAAAGTTATGTAATGTGTTTATAGTCTACTAAAGGGTTCGCTTTCACTTTTGTTCGAAACTACTTGTGTTTTTTTTATAAATAGATAAACTTCAAAAATACGCGTTTTACCCACTTTGCGTCCAAAAAATCTAAATTGCGTCCACCCATAGACCATTTTGCGTCCACCAGCTAAGAAAAGGAATGTAGAGGTGATATTTTTAAGATATTGAAAAGAAAAATTGTATTTTAACAGATTCTTTATTCAAGTATAAGTTATTTGAAAATCAACATTATTATCATTCATAATATTATCACTATAAAGAAAATAAGAATACCTATTTATTTATCTCAACATTGATAGAACTTAAAACAAAACTACTTAAAAAACGAAATATTATTCTGATTTATTTATTATTAAATTATTTTATTAAATTATTTATACAAATAAGTAAAAAAAAATATTTAAAAATATAATGGACGCAATTTGGTACAATACTATTTCCCTGTAGGTATAGTTTGCGTCCACATGTGATAAACGGTATTTGTATCTTTTTCTGCAATCATATTGTGGACGCAAATTGCTCATTACAATTGTATGATATTAATACATAAATAAAAAATAAAAACAAATTCCCTTTCAGAATTTAATCACATAAAAATAAACACTAACTAAATCATAAATAGACGAGTTCGCGTCCATTGTGGTCGCAAAGTGGAAATTTTATAAATTCGGTGTAGTAATTCGCGTCCACCTTATTTTAACTGTTAACTTTATAAAAAACAAGAAAATACATAATTAATATTACTCCTTTTTTCATGCTTTATGTCTAGAAACAGCTGTGAATTCTAAAATACGCATAAAACAATAAAATACTTACCGTCGAACGCGAATCTGCACACTATTTTTTTGCCGACATTCCGTGCATCCGCGCTTCTTTGTTGAAGAACGGATACTAACTATTTTTTCTTCACATGATTGATTGGGCACACAGAACTTTTGTCTATTTGTGTGTGCCTCTTATATGATGAGGTATTGGCGGGAATGACTTTTCGGTGATTTAGTGTGTTAATATACCTATTTTCGAGAATTTTTGTAGGGAGGTCCGAAAAATGGACGCGAATAGGGTGCTGGACGCGAACAGGCGAAATTACCCTACCCTAATGCACGGAGTCGTACGAACAATCCCATCCTTCCAAATACTGTGAAAGCGCGCAGAGGAATTATTCGTTCGTAGGTATACCTACCTACCTACTGATTCGTATGCAATCTGCGAGCTTCCATAGTACTTTGATGGGATGGGACTGTTCGTACGCTTCGTACGTTAGCGCACGAACGACATTCGGACGAAAAAGTATCCAAGTGCGGCCGGTCTGGGTTTCCTATTGACTACGAAACCTTAAGAGGGTTCATTCCATTCTCTTTCTCCATACAAACGTAGTTTACGTTTTCCTCCCTGGATAAAGACACATATAAAACCTATATCTGTCATGTCTTGTCAATGTACGAACCTTTTTTTTTTCTAATTAAAATAATAATAAAAAATAAAAAAAATAAAATATGAAAAACATAATTCGGAAGATAAATAGTCATGCCAGATATAAGTTTTATGGCATAAACATATTTGCTCTAATGTCTTTATCCAGGGAGGAAAACGTAAACTACGTTTGTATGGAGAAAGAGAATGGAATAAACGCCCTTAAAAACTGCTGAGACTTCTGTGAGACTCCTTTTGTGAAATGGAGTCCAACAAGAAGCGCGCGACGTTGCCATACCTCACATCAAAACATTCTCAGGCGTCACAAACAACCTCTTTCATTACAAAAAGTTCAATTGAAAAACGACTCTAAGTCACCGAGAATAAAATTAAATATCAAATAACATAGTTGTAAGCAACATGTACTAACCAAAAATAGACTTTATTATGTAACTGGCAAGAATCAAATTACCTTATCTGTTTATGTATAAACGTACGAGAAACGGTGTCGCTAGTTTTTTTAAGGTTCCGTGTCAAAAGGGTAAAAACGGGACTCTATTACCGAGATTCCGCTGTCTGTTTGGTCACCAGTCACCAGTGTGTATCTCATGGACCGTGATAGCTAGACAGTTGAAATTTTCGATGACGTAGGTATTTATGTAGCCGCTATAACAACAGATACCTACTAAAATCAAAATAAAACAAACTGGTATTTAAATATACCATAGGTACAATAAACGTGATTTTAAGCAATTGCATAGCTTTTATCGCGGGCTTTAAGCGCGGCGACCGAATCAAGAAATTCCGTAACGAAAATAAACACCCCCCACTCAAAAATAAATAAATAAGTAAAATAAATAAGTAATTATAATTGCGTAAGTTGTTAAAAAATGCTATGTAATAGCTTTACCGCGGCAGTCCCCGAGTGCCACGCGTTTTTTTTATATATTATTACAACGAAATCGTGATTTAGTTTGACCACTGCCGCCATCTAGGGGCGATAATCGTAAAAATAAATTTTAACGTTGCTTGTCAAGATTTTTTTGTAAAGATAATGTTACCTACGGACACGGAACTCTTCGAGCGCGAGTGCCACTCGCTCTTGGCCGGTTTTTTGACGTCCTATTTTATAATAATTGTATTCTGAATCTTATATGTTAAGCATTAAAATTTATTATCGATTGTTTGGACAAGGAGTTAGGTTCTTCTCGAATGTACTAGATTTGTAAACTCGATGCCATACTATTATTTATTCTGTGTCGATGCACGTAGTCTGCGAATTGAGGGGATGGAGAACCGGAGGCCGAGTTTTTGCAACATTATTTTTTATTTAATTTTTATCTATAAAGTCAGTGATCAACGCATAGCCTAAACCGCTGGTCCTAGAGACATGAAACTTGTAGAGTGTGGTCTTTGTGGTGAATAAGTAATAGGTATCTACTAGAAATTCGGTTCTCGACTTAGAGGCTTTGAATACACGGGACTCCGCTAGTATTTAATAAAAAAAATATCAAAAAAAAAAAACTTTAAAAAAAATATCCCGACGAATTGAGAAACTCCTCCTTTTTTGGAAGTCGGTTAACAATGGACAACATCACAGTTAACAGTGACACTTACGTTTATTAAGTTTTATGTAGGAACCTAGGAACCTTATTAATGTGCATCAAATCAAGTAGGTAGGTACCTAGTTGTCTAATGTTCATCGGTGGTTGGTGGGATTGTTCTGGCGCGCCTCGCTATTGCAAGCTAGGATTAGGTAACTATCGAAATAGGTACAGTAACGAGGTTCTCTTCTGGCTTTTCTAGAGTGAGTAGAAATAATGTTCCCGGTGAATTTTGGTGAATTGATAAAAAACGTGTGGCGCTGCCGCGGTAAAGCTATTGCATAGCATTTTTATCAACTTCTGCAATTATAGTTATTTATTTATATTGTATCACGTTGCCATGGTAACCATGGCAACATGGTAGGCGGAGTGGGGGGGTGTTAGGTTTTATTTTCGTTACGGAATTTCTTGATTTGGTGCCCGCGCTCAAAGCCCGCGATAAAAGCTATGCAATAGTTTACAAAAAAGATTTTACGACATTATATTACAAAGCGCCATGACGCCATCACAACACAACACAAACATTTATACAAACGGGAATCGAACCCACAGCCACAACCTTCATGGCTGCGGCGCATCCGCATATTCAACAATACAATACAGTATTTATTTATTATTATGAAACTGATTAAACATTTCCCAAATTACATTATAAATCAGTCCCGCACTAAGCACAGCTTGTATCGCAGTAACCGAAATACCAATATAAAAATGAAGATGACATTTAATAATTATTCAATTAATTAATTATTCAATAATATTTATTTATTATTCGTCCGAACGCGCCAAAGCACAGCGACATTCGTATGAACCGCGCCTCCGGTCCGCACTCAATGACGAAGCCTACGCAATCTGTCGACGAGAGAAAGGCGACGTTGCCGCTCCGTGCGCAGTAAACAAGTTGAAGGCTGGTCAATTCGACCTACCCTAGCCTATCCTATTCTATCTAACTACAAACTAGGGCATGCAATATCGGAAGGTTTTTAATCTCGGGACGATATCGATATTAAGAGCTCAATCCCGGGATCCCGGGATTGATACTGAGATTTTAGATATCGTTAAAAAGGCGAATTTAATACAATAAAAATGTGTTAAATTTAAAATATTTAATATATTTAAGACTCTAGTGGTTTCATTACGTAAATAAGTTACCCCGAGGGCCGTCGACCCCATCATTTTGGAAATATGGCGGACAAATACCCTAAACCCGAAAGTGTCTAAACTTTCGCGCCAAATTCTAGGCGCACCACTAAAATGATGTTAGCACAAAAAAATTGCATGCGAGCTTGTATAAAAAATAATTGTCTTAAAAACTGCAATGAATCACGTTACTTTTATTGTTTTAAACATTTTACCAATTCCCTACGCTTCTAAATCTTTACAGATCTCTTCCTCAGGGGTAGACTAATTTGGGTTTAATTTTAATAGTTCTATTCAATCATTCCATGAGGAAAAATATAGCTAAAAACCTTAATTTATACCCAAATAGTAAATTGCTCAAATCTCGATATCGGATCACTCAATCCCGGGATTATAATATCGAACTTTTGCGTCCGAGATCCCGGGATTACGATATCCCGGGATCCCGGGATTCATGCCCTACTACAAACTGATCGATCTCTGAATTCAATACTATTATGGTGGTTCTCTATTTAAAACCTGTGTTTAGACTTTAAAACCGTATTTGGGGGCACGGCGGCACGGCGGCAGTGCCTCAAACAGACGGACAGACGGACGGACGGACGGACAGCGAAGTCTCAGTAATAGGGTCCCGTTTTTACCTTTAGGTACGGAACCCTAAAAAGCGGCACGGGCGTACCATCCATTTCTCGAAGCAGTTCAGGCCATTTTCGACCAGTTATAATTATAATGTACAAGTACAACTCAATGATACCTAACTGAATTTTCAGTAGGTAAGTAAGCAGACATTGTATAAACATTAGGTACTTACCTACTCTATTTATAAAGCATAGCAGCTCCCCGCGGTTTCACCCGCATAAGTCCCGATCCCGTGGGAATATCGGGATCAAAAGTAGCCTATAGCCTTCCTCAATAAATGGACTATCCAACACCGAAAGAATTTTTCAAATCGGACCAGTGGTTCCTGAGATTAGCGCGTTCAAACAAACAAACAAACTCTTCCGCTTTATAATATTAGTATAGATAGATAGATAATGATTTATGCTAGACCGGGCCGTGTCCGGGCCGGGGCGGGGACGGGCTACTTCTGTATGAAGACAGCACGGACGCGGCACGGAGAACATGCAAAACAAAACCTGTCTTCATACAAAAGTAGCCCGTAACGTAACCGCTAACTAAGCACTGGGCTTGTACTATGGGGTACTAGACAACGGTTACCTGTACCAACTACATACTACATAGGTATTAGGTACCTAAACCTATTATACTTACCTACTTTTTTTTGTAAATAGGTACATTACATAATGTATGATAGAAATAAGTTACATAGGTATATAATAAAAACTGAAAAGAAAATAAAACAAGTCCAGTAGTCACAGAACATAGCGACTTTAACAGTCGGGACCCATTGACTAGGTACCTAAAATCTGGCTCATATATCTACCCTTTCAATAATGGGTCCCGACTGTTAAAGTCGCTATGTTCTGTGACTACTGGACTTGTTTTATTTTCTTTTCAGTTTTTATTATGTATATGTTTTTATTTTAAGTTTTTTAAGCAGGCGGGTTTTTTAAATTTTGATTTTTTTTTTTTTTGCGCTTTTTAGTCAGCATTAGGTGCAAGACGTTATTATATCAATTTTATTGTATTTTAATCGCAATGGCATCATTTAATTGAGGGGGTTATTAAGTTGAGGATTATTCAATAAGTTGCGGTAGGTAATCTTATGGCTCTCTCGTCGTGCGTCCACCTTGCCGTGGTGAGAGGGCTCAGTAACCGCCCACCATAGCAATCCAGCTATGTTGGGCGGTGAAGCGAAGAGGCGCACCGGGCGGGTATACTTCGCACATACTCTTTTGGTGTGTGCGGAGTATACCCGCCCAAATTGGAGGTGGGTGCCTTGCCTTCATTGGCCGGGCACGTGGGTGGAGGGCTCCCGCGCGACCCGCGGTGGGTGATGGGGGCCTTGCCTTTACCGGCCGGGCCCGGCAGAGCACACTGCCTCACCAAAGCGGCAGAGCACACTGCCTGACCAAAGCGGCAGAGGACACTGCCTTACCAAACCAGAGAGGGGGAACGGGCCCGCGAGTTGCTCCCCGGCACTCATGGGCCCAAAAGTTCCACATAACGGGCGGGCAACGTAGGTTGCCGCCCTAACCCGGCTCTTGGCGGCTGACTCGGGGGGGTCAGTCGCCAACCAATGAGCCCGAGATGGCGGCGGCGTATCAACGCCGCCTCTCGCGTGGGTTGGCCCTTTTAAGGGCCAGAGAGGAGGCCTGAAAAGGCCGCCCGCAGTTGGGGCTGACGGAATTTTTGCTACCGCAGTTACCGTTGGCCCCGACACTTTGCGGAGCGTAGGACACCGTTGGTTTTTAGTGGGTATACCCCGGCCACCCCCACCTCGGCCGGGGGGACCCCCACTCACCGGGCCGCTCTCCCCCGAGGGCGGCCTGATGGTCTTAATTAGATTTTCCAACGTAAAAAAAAAAAAAAAAAAAAGGTAATCTTATGGACGACTTCTAACTAACTTTAAACCGTTGTAGATCCCAAATGGTTACATTAAATGAAAAACGGTAAAAGAAACCTAACCATGATTTCCTATTCAACGATACCCCACTTGATATAGTCAATCAACTTTTGTTTTCTTATCCAACTTTAAGTCGTTGTAGATCCCAAATAGTTAAACTAAATGAAAAATGGTCAGGGAAACCTAAGAATGATTTTTAAATACCTATTCGACGATACCCCACTCGATATAGTCAGTCAATTTTTCTTTTTTTCTTTTTTACAATATGGCGGCTGGTGGTCGCCATTTTGAATTTTGATAACTGTCATGTCTTCAGTGACACTCTCAGGATTAAGACGAATCGATTGACGTTCGAATCATCAAAATCGGTCCATCCGTTTGGCCTCTGGAGCGCCACATTAGGCCACATAGGACCAAATATACATACATACATAGACTGATAAACACATAACCCTTCTTTGCGTCGCGCAGTCGGGTAAAAACACCCAGGCAGCGGCTCGATATGTAATTATAAATTTACGAGAATCGAGCCGCAGACCAGAAACAAATATTTATTTTTAAGCATAAATACTTGCACCCGGCGGGAATGGAACCCGCAACCTTCTGGATTGCTGTCGGGTCTTCGCCAGAGGTCGTCAATGTTTAGTTTGTTTGTGTAAAATATTTTTTTGTAAAATAAACAAAATAAACAAAAAATTGTAAAATAAACAACCATGTTTATTTTATTGTACCTATTTTGTTTTCTTTTGTCCATTGTATTAGTGTTTTTTGTTGCGAAGAAACTACTTAGGTATTGTATTTTTGAATTATTCCTATCTGTCCCCCCGCTTTGTCCCCATGGGGTGACAGATCGGACAAAAAAGTTTGATCTGTCCCCCTGTTACTGATGAGGGGACAGTTCAAACTTTTTTCACCTCCTTAATGTCCCCCTATCAGTATTCTCTTACAAATCTAACTTTTTAATTTTTGTTTGTCCACTACAGAATTAAATATATGTACCTATATTCTTAAAATCATAAAAAAATAATATTATTATTTGTATTTTATTATTTTAATTTATGTTCTTAAAAGTAATGCAACCTTTTTAAAAATAAAAGATAAAATGGTTTTGGTTTATAATCGCCTTTATTTATATAAGTTATAAATATTTCTATTATGTCTCCAAATAATTATTATCAGTCTCATAAATCAGGAAAGGTACCTACATATTACAAAATCAGTCTTATTAAGATACAAATATCTCCATACATAAACTTACTAACATCACGAATATTTATCTAAAACTTGCTAAAAATATAAATCACAGTAGATATTGTACATATTACAATCAGTCTTCTGCTTTGACTTCTTACCTAGTTACTACAAATGAAACCTGGACTAATAAACTAAAAGTAAATAATGTAAATTATCTCAGAACTTAAATAAACGAAATCAATAGTCTAACGAATTATAAAACATTTAAAAATTTGTAAAAAAATATATTAGTTAGTTAGTTAAGTACTAATTTTAACTGTCGCAATTTCTCTATCGCAATTTCTCCAATAAATGACCAACAGTAATTTCACCAGATACAAACTGCATTTGACAAGTATTTATGTATTCGTCTTTTAGAATATTTGTTTTTGTGCGACTATTTAACGTTGGAGCCAATTGGTTTTGGATCTGTTGTGATATGACTCTATAAAAATCGGTATCCTTTTTTAGAATATTCAACAGCATATATATGTTGGGCTTCTTTTTGCCGACTGCATTATTTAATGCATGGTGCCAGCCCTCTAAAAAATTTGTAGTGCGATGACGTTCACCAAAAACACACCAGGTTTTTCTGAACTCAGCATCACGCGGTTTGATCCGTTGTTTGATCATATACAAACGAAATTTCTTACTTTGCTCATCATTTGGACTTTCTGATGCGATATAAGCCCATCCATTTATTTACTTTTATTTTATTAGTCCAGGTTTTATTTTTAGTAACTAGGTAAGAAGTCAAATCAGAAGACTGATTGTAATATGTACAATATCTACTGTGATTTATATTTTTAGCAAGTTTTAGATAAATATTCGTGATGTTAGTAAGTTTAAGTATGGAGATATTTGTATCTTAATAAGACTGATTTTGTAATATGTAGGTACCTTTCCTGATTTATGAGACTGATAATAATTATTTAGAGACATAATAGAAATATTTATAACTTATATAAATAAAGGCGATTATAAACCAAAACCATTTTATCTTTTATTTTTAAAAAAGGTTGCATTACTTTTAAGAACATAAATTAAAATAATAAAATACAAATAATAATATTATTTTTTTATGATTGTAAGAATATAATACATATATTTAATTCTGTAGTGGACAAACAAAAATTAAAAAGTTAGATTTGTAAGAGAATACTGATAGGGGAACAGATAAAACATTAAGTAGGTGAAAAAAGTTTGAACTGTCCCCTCATCAGTAACAGGGGGACAGATCAAACTTTTTTGTCCGATCTGTCACCCCATGGGGACAAAGCGGGGGGACAGATAGGAATAATTCGTATTTTTTTCTATTCTATAGTATAATCTACATTTGTATTTTGGTGTGTTAGTCGTATGTTTGTAATGAAACTAATGAATAAACAGAAAAACTACTGGACCGATTTAAAAAAAACACCAAAAGAAAGCTACATTATCAAGAAGTAACATAGGCTACTTTTGATCCCAATATCCCACAGAATCGGGACTTAGGCGGGACCCAGCTAGTACTTATCTAATCTTTGAAAAAATCTTCTATGGGATGGGAATTATGTTGCTTTAGTCCAATCTTGAGGTTGAGGTCCCAATCCAATCAATCTTCGGCCAGCCTTTTGGGTACCATACCATAGGGACTCATTTTTGGATTAGGTATTAATTTTAATTATACCTATTTTAATTTATTTATTTAGGTAGTGAATTAAGATGGTATAGTACTGTTGGTATAGATGTTACCGGAAATGTATGAAACCTAGGAATTGTATATAATGGCGCCATCATTTAGGAAATGTGTAAAATAATTTATCAAAGATTATTTGATACATATATTTCCTAGGGATTGTATACAATTCCTAAAGGCACCTAGGAAATGATGTTATAGACAGGATATATGTGGGTAGATGGAATTATGACGATGCGGTTTAGTGTATTTGTTGTGTGTAGATGTTAAGTATTAGTTATACATATTTTATTACCATTATGTGAGATAATACGGAGCACCCCGACTAGGATAGGTTAGGTTAATGTTAGAACATGATTACACGCAGCGCTTTGGCGAGCGAGCGAAGCGAGCGTGCCACGGCAGCAGCACAGAAGCGCCTAATACTATAAATAAAAACATTATTAACATTTATTTCATATACAGTGCGATTTTTATACATCACACCTTTTTTATTTACAGAATAAGGCGCTTTGGCGACCGCTGCCGCGGCACACTTGCTTCGCTCGCTCGCCAAAGCGCTGCGTGTAATCATGTTCTAACATTAACCTAACCTAACCAAGTCGGGTTGCTCCGTTTAGTTTTTCCGTGCTTTAGATAGTTAGATAGCATCAGGATTCTAACTGTAAATATTTTAATATTAGATACCTATTCGAATACGTACCCCCCAAATAGGGTTGCCAACCGTACTATAGTATTACAGCTCAGCGTACTATGTATTTTTGAAAGCACATATATAATATAGTACGCAAAAATACTATATTTCTGGCATGATTTGTAAAAAGTTTTTTCTTTTATAAATTCCTCCTCTCTGCTTTTACAGAGGACTGTTTTCTACGAGTATGTAGAGGGAAAAAAAAGAAAAGTCATAAAATAGGTGCTCATAATTTAAAGATTGAATGTCGGGAACATTTTTTTTTATACTCAAGAAAGAAAGAGTATTTGAAAGTGTGAAAAAAAGGTTAAGTGCAAAAAATACGTATTTTTTCGAAATATGCTACAAAACACTGCTCTAATTTTTGTACTATATTTTTTTGGGTCGTACTATATTTTTAAGCCACAAATACTATATTTTTCGAAAAAACTGTTGGCAACCCTACCCCCAAACCCCCTGCTACCGACCAACATTCTGAATTTAACATAATATGAGTAATACAGAGTTTGACATAATATTAGTAGTACCAGGCCTCCTTCACTCTATGTACTTGCGCGCTATAATTACCTACCGCCCGGCCGCAAGGTCACGGACCGCCGCCCGGCGATCCAAGTTCAGTGCGGTTGTCGCAAGCGAAGCGCGCGCATGTTGTACGTTACGTAAAATTGTTTGTTCGATTTCGAATTTTTGCAACATTAAAGTTTAATAATAGGTACTTACTTTAGAGATGGTAATAAATACACACAACACTATATTAAAGTTAAACAATTGTAAATACAATAAATGATTTTCTTAAAATTGTGTTGTTATTTATTTTATAACACATTTGCTCGTAAAGGGCCTCTTATTTCACCAATTTCAATATCGTAATGTATGTCATTACGTACTTGTGCGTAATCGTAAAGTAAAACGCACGAGTTTCTTTCTAATAAGGTAACACGTACGGTTTATCATGCTCCGTCTAAAACCAACGGTACTTTTTTAAATCTTAAGAAAAAAAAAGCAAAGAAAGCAAATCAAAAAGTTTTTATGTCAGAAAAGTGGTCAATATTTTATGAATAAAATTAACTTTGGCAAGTGATTAAAGATTTATTCGTTTAAGAAAGTCCGAGTTTTATTTATTTCCTCGCAAATGTGTTATAAAACGTCGTATGACATACGTGCGCTTTGATAATTACAGCCTCTGCTTTCTTGTAGCCCTCGCCTACGGCTCGGGCTAGCAATATCGCCTCGGCTGTAATTTTCAACTTACCGCACTTATATCATAATGTACTATTACTTTGCCTAATGTACGTACAACTCAACTATTATATTATTATAGCTGACCCGGCAAACGTTGTTTTGCCTTATAAATTATAGATAGTAGCCGATTCTCAGACCTACCGAATACGCATATAAAATTTGGTAAAAATCCGTCAAGCCGTTTCGGAGGAGTACGGTAACTAACATTGTGACATGGAAATTTTATATATTAGAAAGATACCTACACTCTATGGTACAACCCTAACGCTTGAACTGAGGCGTAGGTAAATTCTGAACACAAAAGAATTGCGCTCTTATGAGCTTAGTAGTAAGGCGCGATTTCGAATGCACCAGGTGCGTCGGAAATTTTGTAGGCTATTAAAATGGCGGCTTTCTTCAAGATCAAAGCCGTGCAGCTTCTGTACGTAGTACTATTATTTATTCTGTGGTAGTACTATAAACGCTTTGAAAACACCATTACAGGAGTGACCTGCGTACGCGCGCGCGCCATCCAGTCTGCGTCAGAGAGACGTCACATGTTATTTGCACTAAATTCCTATTTGAGTCATACATGGTCCGAAATACTCGTCGTATATCACGCAAACAACGCGATAGTTTAGCAAGCGATTTAAAATAGAGTGTGTGGGTGGGATTGTTTATTTTTGCACCTACAGTTACTATAAAAAATCAATTCAAAATACCTAGTATATAAGTAGGTAGGTTAATATATAAGTAGATAGGTATAAACTTTTTAAATTCACACGATTTGTTGACATAGTTACATTTGCCCGGGTCTTAATCGCGTACCTATTATCATTTATTTTAATACCTTGACGTTTCGAACATGTTACAATGGTCTCGGTCAGTCCCCTCGCGATGAAGACCATTGTAACATGGTTGAAACGTCGCGTCGTGGTAAGAAAATACATAATAATACCATTAAGACCCGGGAAAATGTATATAAGTGGTATATCAAACTCATACATGAATTGAATTGACTAACCTTTTGTATTTAGGGTTCCATCCCCAAAGGGTAAAACCAGGGACCCTTTTACTAAGACTGCCACTGCTCGTCTGTCGGTCTGTCACCAGCCATATACCACACACACACGCAAACACACACACACACACACACACGCGCACAGAGACACATACACACATAACATGCTGTATCTCGTAAACCGTGAAAGCTAGACAGTTGAAATTTTCACAGATGATGTTTCTGTTGCCGCTAAAACATCAAACTAAAAACAATAAAATAAAATATTTAAGAAGGGCTCCTATACAAAAACGTGATTTTTATTATTAAGGGCCCTATACCTGCTAAACTCAAAATCCATGTCGGGCGAAAATTGTTGATTATTTCATGACGGAATGTCGTAGATCTTTTTTTTGTGTATGGATTGTAGGCGACATTGTTTCCGATATTTTAGTGCAGTTTCCATACAAATATGTCGAAACGTATTGAAGCCTATCGACATTTTAGCCAAATCAGACATTTTTTGTCTAAAATTTGGAAAGGCTTTGCACCAATAGGAGGTTTTTGTCATAAAACTACACCAAAATGTAGGAAACAATGTCACCTACAATCCATACACAAAAAAAGTTCTACGACATTCCGTCATGAAATAATCAACAATTTTCGATGAGCCCGACAGGGATTTTCAGTTTAGCGGCTATGGGCTCCTAAGGTGTCATAATGAGTAGGTAGGAAATCTCCTCGGCGCGTGAATTCGACTCGCGCTTGTTTGGTTTTTAGTTTTATTTCGGTTTACCTAAGTTTGTAATGGTCAACTTTGCTCCGCCATGCGACATACCACTTTAACTTTTGTATGCGCAGACTCGTGACGTAGATAGAGTAGGAAATCTTCCGTGTAATAAATACAACGGGGTTTCCTGTATGGTTTATATTTACCTACGGCTGTAACTACATACTATTTAGGTACCTATACAGTTAAATTGTCATCGTTATGTTTTTTGGCTTTTGGTTTTGTTTGGTTCCTTACCTACCTGTGCACAGTATTTTTGTATTTAAAATTATAAAGACGGCCGCACTTTGGACACGTCTTCGCCCGAAACTATTCGTGTGGCAACGCACGAAGACGTACGAACAATGCTATCCCTCTAAGCACCATGGAAGCGCGCAGACTGCATACGAATCAATATACCAACGACTAATTTGTATGCAGTCTGCGCGCCCTCATTGCACTTGGAAGGTTGGGAATGCTCGTATGTCTTCGTACGTCAGCGCACAAATGAAATTCGGACGTAAACGCATCTAAAATGCGCCCGGCGTAAGATCGTTCGTCTGTCTGTCCGTCGTCGGTCTGTCACCACCAGCTGTTCTGTTAATTAAAGTAATTTTCGCACCTCACCAGGCGATGAAGACCCCATATTGCAACAAGACGTATACTTTGAAGAGGAAAACGATCAAGTGAAGTGCACGGTATGCGGGAAGGTCATCAGCGAGGATGGACAAGATCCGAGGGACCATCTTGAGGAGCACCATCCGGGGCTGCTGGCGAGGATCATCAAGAATGAGGTAGGGGGACTCCTATAGGACTCAAGAGGGTTCTTATAGTATTGCGAAATTATGAGTTCTAATTAGAGGAATAAGTAAGGGAAGGGAAGGTCATTAGCGAGGATGGACAGGATCCGAGGGAGCATCTTGAAGAGCATTACCCGGGGCTGCTGGCTAGGATCGTCAAGAATGAGGTAGGGGGACTCTTATAGGACTGAAGGAGGTTTTTGTAGCATTATTTGCGAAATTATGAGTTCTAATAAGAGAATTAAGTTAGGGAAGGGACGGTCATCAGCGAGGATGGACAGGATCCGAGGGAGCACCTTGAGGAGCACCACCCGGGGCTGCTGGCTAGGATCATCAAGAATGAGGTAGTGTGACTCCTATAAGACTAAAGGGGGTTTTTGTAGCAATATTTGCGAAATTATGAGTCCTAATTTAGCAGATCACCTAAAAGAGTGAGACTTCTAAATCCTATTAAGGTCCCAGGTTTTTTCTTTCAGATAATGTAATAAGAATTTCGATTTCAGGTTTTTGACGCGAAGGTTATGTGTTTATCTGTTTATCAGTCTATCTATGTATGTTTCTTCCTATGTGGCGCTCCAGAGTCCAAACGGATTAACCGATTTTCATGATTGACACGTCAATCTATTTTTTAAATGTCTAAAAATCCCATTTTACACAGGTTATATAAGTCCTGTTTTTTAAACTGATCGTTTCGTTCAAATGCGTTTATTTGTCAACAGGATCGTGCAGAAGAAGAAACAGGAGACGAAGAAGAAGAGAAAGAGAAAAGCGAAAAAGACATATTCACAGAAGTAGTCTATTTAGATGAGGTTTCTACACCACCACCGACTAAAAAACGGAAATCACAGACTATACATCAAACCATAGAGAAGAAACAACGTAAACTGTCAACGGATTCAGACGACTACGTTTTAAAGTCTAAAAAGACAACAGAAATTGATACTTTTACGACTTATATTAAGATTTTATTGGAAAAGTTGCCTCAAGATGTGTGCTCTAGAGTGCAATTAGAGATTATTAGTTTAATTATGGCGGCGCAGTTTAAGCCTTCAAACACAGTGTCTCGAGGCACTACTACCAGTGTTAGTACTGATAATAATGACCAAGATAATTGAAATAAATACTTTTTAGCTTTCGCTTGCCCTTTTTTTGGGTGGATGAGCTTATCATCATCTTTATTAGAGCCCGGGGTCCGCTAGTTCTTTAAACATTTCCATTTAAATTTGGCTAAAAAACTCATACATTTAAATAAATGTATGAGTTTTTTAGCCAAATTTAAAATCAAATCTTCAAATGTAGGTGACAGCTTTTTGTTTACTTTTTCCTTTGATATTGACAGTTCTTTGTTTAATTGATCCAAGATTTTGAAATAGAGACTATATTATATGCCTATGCATAGTACAGGTAGGTATGTACCCTATGTAGGTACCTACTTACATTATTGTTTGTTTGCTACATTGCATACATATGTAGGTACCTAGTTGGTTACATAACGGCTAAGATGTGTAGTAGTGTAGGTATTTATATACCTACTGTAAAGTAGGTCGCAAGTCAATATGTTTGTGTTGCTTTATCTCTCTACAAACAACGATTAAGGACTAGGAATAGATAGGATTGGTAGATTAATATTGTTTTTGTAAAATTACTATGTCACACACATACCATCTATACTTCTAAACTAATACCATATGTAACTACTTCTAAACTATAAATGTAACTCTCTAAACTTAAACACGAAAAATGTCTTTAATTTCAATACAACATCGCGAAAACAGAAAAAAAATCAATGTAACTCTTGTCTGCTACCTTTTCACGACTAAACCACTGAACCGATTTAATTAAATGTTGGTATAGAGATGTGATGGTAGAATAATAAAATTAAATATCGCCTTTAGAAGGCGCCTGGACAATTAATAAGACTATAAGCTTATGTATCTTCCAGAAGAGTTCTGGGAAACATATTTATTATAAAACTAGTGGTTTGAGAGGAGTTAGCGTTTAAACAGACAGACAAACAGACGCAAAAGCGACTTTGTTTTTACTTTAATAGATTTATGTAAACAAGAGCGTGAAAAATTTAATTTCTAGTTTTGCGTCAATACACACACATCGAACGTACCTAATTTAAAGATTTGTTTAAAAACCGGCATAAGGTCGTAACGAGGTCATCTCATCGGACGCGATATCATTTAACAAGGAGATCTAAAACAAAGAGTATTATGAAGGTTTTTTAAAGTTAATATTATTATGTTGGTGATTGTAGGTCTTAAATATGAACAAGATAATATATAGATTCTTCTTCTGTTTTCGCGATGTTGTATTGAAATTAAAGACATTTTTCGGTTTGAATCGCGTGGTTTTTATTACTTTTAGCATTGTCTATCCTGAAGAAGAGACCTGGAAAGGTCTCGAAACGTTGAGCGTTGTAACAATGCTAAAAGTAATAAAAACCACGCGATTCAAACCGAAAAATGTCTTTAATTTCAAGATAATATATTTTATAAGTGCACATTCGATGTTGGATGGACATTAAACTCATTTCTCAGTTTTAATAGCGTGGCATAGAACTAGACTGGTCTCTATTTATGACGATTGTAATATAACACATGATCAAAAAAAAAACCCCATGAGTTTCTTCTCATCGGAGGGCGCGTTCCGAAACCACAGCAAAATCTCGACATTTCAAAACGTATTTGAATTTTTAAGGTCGAGCTAGTACTATGGGTACTAAAACCACGGATATACTACATAATTAATACTTTTTTTAATTGTAAATAGGAACATTCTAATTAGGTAGGTACGTCTTAAATTAAACACCCTGAACCAGTACAATTGTATGTCCCGCGGGAATCGAACCATAATCTAAAGCACCCCCAATAACAGTTCGGATTGTCCCCTATATCCATTTACGGACGTAAAAGAAGCGAAACAAGTACAAAATGATGACTAGGGGTTTCAAAATGGTGGTAAAACCAAAATCCTATGATTAATTTGAAATGAGTCAGCAACACGGCGCACGGCGGCGACACTCAATATTGCCTAACAAAGAATTACGCTCACAGAACATAAACAAGCTGTGATGAAACGCACGTACGGTACGTAGTACCTACATATCTACGTAGGGTAAGTTACGATGACATTATTACGAACGCGAAATAAAGTTCTTTTTAACCGACTTTAAAAAAAAGAGCTCAATTCCTTTTTAAAAGAGGGTCCTTACCCTTTTAATAGGACTTCACTATGAGTCTGTTTGTTTGTCACTAGTAGAGTCCTAGTAAGAGGGTCCCTCTACCCTTTAATAGGACTCCACTATGTGTCTGTTTGTCACTAGTAAGAGGGTCCTTACCCTCTTAATAGGACTCCACTATGTGTCTGTTTGTCACTAGTAAGAGGGTCCTTACCCTCTTCATAGGACTCCACTATGTGTCTGTTTGTCACTAGTAAGAGGGTCCTTACCCTCTTAATAGGACTCCACTATGTGTCTGTTTGTCACTATTAAGAGGATCCTTACCCTTTTAATAGGACTCCACTAAGAGTCTGTTTGTCACTAGTAGAGTCCTAGTAAGAGGGCCCTTACCCCTTTTAATAGGACTCCACTAAGCGTCTGTTTGTCACTAGTAGAGTCCTAGTAAGAGGGTCCTTACCCTTTTAATAGGACTCCAGTAAGAGTCTGCTTGTCACTAGTAGAGTCCTAGTAAGAGGGTCCTGACCCTTTTACTAGGACTCCATTGTCAGTCTGAAGAATGTGTGAAATCTTTATGAAGATATCCAGGTGTTTAATACTTACCATGAAATACCAAGAGAGTTGTCTTAAATGTTGAGTGGCACCAGTGAAAGTCCTTGTATAAAATTGTGTTCTTGCTTCTTGTGTTCTAAGGATCTTCTCGCAGTGTGGTTCGAACTTCATATCTTCCGTCTTGAGTCAAGCTCCACTCTTGAAGAGTGACAAGCTTGTTGTATGTTACGTTACGACCAGTTGTCCCAGAAACAGGGAAACATTTGGCGGGCTCCGGAGAGCCCTGGGATAATACGGGATATTGGGACTAGGACGGAGGAACAATTAGACTCTAAGCCTGGGGTCAGAGAAAGGACAAAGGATGGGATCGGTGGGACAGGAATACCGCATACCGCCTCCACACATCTTCACTTAAAAGTATATGTTTTACAAACTAATATTATAAAAATCTTGTAAATTTCAAATATAGTCATTTCGTTTTGTACATCACAGAAGTTCTAACAGAGAGGCGGCTGCGGCTGAGATCATATATCTATATCTGTACAAACATATAACACCTTCTACTTCAATTTACAACTAGAGTTACACGTCCGAGACATGAGACGACAGGCGCGGGGCTCCCCTGGGTCATTAAAGCTGTGGAGCGGTGAGGCTCCGTCCCAGGGTTGCTCCTCGCTCACAGACATACGTCTCCAGATAAATAAACACATGTATCGACTAGCAGGCACCGGCGACCTCTTTCTCTCGCAACGTATGCCGGCTCCGGAGCGCTGCGCGGCGTCCGGCCCTCAACAATAACTCGGGGCGGAGGCCGACGCGGCCGGAGCGAGGGCGCCGGCGACGCGGGGGCTCCGCGCCGACGCTGTGCGCTCTCCGATACCTCCGCGATATTTTTTTTACGTTTTCATCGTGTTTTGTTCGGGAGACGGAGTTCGCACGGCGGCGGGGCGGAGCGCCCGCGGCTATTTCAACTTATCTACTAAAATTTCCATAAAATAATACCAAAACGCGGGAATTTGGTCGACGGCGTCGCGTCTCTTGCGATTCGCGTTCGTTACAAAGACTTAGAGAGAAAGCGGCGCGG